>JAPEBW010000260.1:0-68260 GCA_027405785.1 Ophiocordyceps robertsii
GGACGATTTAATTAATATACGTCCCCTCTTAACTAAGGTATAGCTAAAGCTACTACGTATACCTTATCTTCCCCTTAGTATAGTCGTATTACTAAATCGAATTATTATAAGCGCTTTAAGCCTAAGAACTATCTTACTAAAGTAACCGCTATCTCCTATTTTTAAAGCTTCGCCCGTACTTCGCCCGCGTTACGGAGTCGCTATAATAGCGTCCCCTTTACCTTACTTATAAGCTTATAGCTTATTATTGCGTAGTAAATAGTATCCCGCCGTTATCCGTAGTTATAAAAGGGCGATACTACTTTAAGTATATTATAGCAAAATAAGAAGTCTTTAAGGCCTATTACTCCGGTTTATATCTAGGTAATTATAAAGCTTAAGTACTTAAGTAGCGCCTTATACCGGTTAAGCGCTATAGTCTTATCGAACCGGGGCGGTAAGTTAGCGAGGTAAAGCATAGTCCGGCGCTATTTAATAGGTTCCTCTCTTAAGCTTTACCGTTTAGCCTATTCCTTAAAAGGGATTTCCTCTATCTTTTTTTTTTTAAAGCTCGTTAGACTTAACTTAAGACTATACCCCCCTTAATACCTCCGCAAGCGGTGGTCTTAAGGGCGTAGGCCGCCCCGGCCGTTATTTATATTGCCGGAGCAGTCTCGCTATTAATATAGACGCGCGTCGGATTTAGTCTAGGATTTTAAAGTCCTTTAGCCTCTTAAGGGTATTAGCTATTTTTTAGTTTAGGTAAAGGTTAATTAGCGGGACCTAGGTTTCGGCTTCGAGCTAGTAAACTAAGGTAGCTTAGTACGCCCTTATAACTATTTAAAAGTAAGTAGTTTAATCCTATATAAGTTTCGCGGCTATCCTATAGGGCTTTCCGCTTATTAAGGTTATCTTATAAAACGTAACTATAGCGTATAATATAAAGGACCGGATAACTTTACTATAGACTTCTTAAGCCTTAAGTAAGGTATATCCTTATATAGCCGCTACAAGCCTTATAAGGGCTAGGTTCTGCCTCTTTAGCTTCGCGTATAGCTTATTAAAGTATGTTTTTTACCTTAGCTTATAGTCTACCTATACCTTTAAGAGCCTAGCGTCTTATATTAATACTATTATAGCGGCTTTAAAGCGGATTAAGGTTATAATCGCTTTATATTTTCTCGTAAAGTAAATAAGCTTACTCTTTAAAGGTTTAAAGTTAACCGCAAACTCCTTTACTTATATAGCATATACTTCTTAAGCTACCTTAAGCCGCGCTATTATCGATCCCTCCTTAAAGCTAACGCTAAAGATATTTATATCGTTAGCGAAACCAATAATATAAACTCCTTTTAGCTTTTTTTATCTTTCGTAAAGGGGTATTATATAGTAAAGGAATAAGATCGGGGATAGTAGCGAGCCTTAAAGGACCTTAATAGTAATTTAGACCGGTATAGCCTTTTTTCTATTAAAATAAAAGGTTAAGTAGCGCTTATTTATAAAGCTATAAGCTATTCTTATAAACTACTTAAAGTAGCTTTAAAGGGTAAGCTCCTTTAAAAGTTTCTTATAATTAATTATATTAAAGGCCCCCTTAATATTAAGTTAAAAGAACGATATAATCCCTTTTCTAGCTTATATTATGCGTATTAGTTCCGTTACTTAAAGTATAGCTACTTTTATAAACCTATCTTTTTTATTCTTAAACTATCTTTTAAGCAAGACCTTATTCGCTTCCGCCGTAATTATAAGTCTTTAAGCTAAAATCTACTTTAAGATCTTACTTATTGTTAGTAAAAGGGAAATAAGTCTTTACTCCTTAGTAATACGGTATACCTTAGGTTTCTTCCTTAGTTTTCTTAGCACTACTACGTTCGCGGACCGGAACCGGGTCGGAAAGTGCGATATCTCTATATAAGCTATAAAGATTGTCGCTAGCCGGGCTAAGAGCGCTAGGCTATAAAGCTTAAGGAAGCTAAGGGGGATCTTATTTAGGCCTACCGCCTTTTAACTTACTATTTTGCTTATTGCTTAAGATATATCCGTAAGGTTAATATGCTATTCTATAAAAAGTTCCTTTTTAGCCGCGCGCTAAGGAGGTCTTAAAAGCGTTGCGGCTTTAGCTAAAAAAAAGCGTTTTATTTAAAGTTAAGCTTTCTCTTTAAAATTAAGGGTTAGTTAATGTTCGTAGCCCTTACTAGTTAATAATAGTAGGTGCGCTAAGTTTAAGGGTAGCCCGCTATATAACCGCGCTTATTATTTAATATTTTATAGCTTAGTATTATTAGCGCTAATCTTTTTAAGGAAATCTCTTTAGTGTTCTCGTTTTATATCGCGTACGGCTTGCTTTTAAGCTATAGCCGCTTTTTATAGCGCTTTTTAGTTTACTTAAGTCCTATATTCTTTATAGTATCTCTAGGCCCTTTTCGTAGCCTAGGTAGCCTAGGCCGCCTTTAAGGTAAACTATACGTTGCTCCTTAAGATCGCTTACTTTCGGTATAGGACTATCGCGCGGGCGATTTTATCGAGATCGTTATATAAGCTATCTATTTCCGCATTAATCTTCTATAAGCTACGGAGTATAGGCTATTTTATCCTAAGCTAGGATAAGGTTTCTGCCTTAACCCTCTTTTTATCCGCCTCCTTTTACCTTAGCGTAGTTAATACCTCCTTTAACTTAAAACTTATTTTAAACAAGACTACTTATAGGATATAGTTAGACCTTATAAGGTTTAAGTTTAAGCTAATAAACTATATAGCTATTTTTATCGTAGCTTATACGAGGTTAATTATACTATCTTTATACTTATAAAAAAAACGTATATATTCCCCTCTTAGTATAGCTAGCTTAGGCTAGAGCCGCGCGGCCTCCTTAATAAATTATTTTACCTTATTAAAAGTCTAGTTATAGGCGTCTTAAAGTAAGTAATAGATATTAAAGTCTCTTACTAAAACTAGCGGGCTTTAGTTATTAACCTTACTTAAGGCCTTAGCTAAGCTAGTCCGAATTTATTTTAGTAGCGAGTATAAAGACCTTAACCTTATAGTATTACTAAAGGTTATCTCCCCTTAGTTATATCCGGTCTATAATATCCACGTCCCCGCGTTATGCCTCTTATAAATATATATTATATTGCGGCCCTCCCTATAAACTAGCTAGTATAGTGCGCCCTTAAAGGGCGGGGCCTTTAAGCCTTATATTTTCTCTATCTCTTAAAGCGCTATTACGTTATACTTAGTGCGGTAGCTAAAGGCTAGTTATACTAGCTTATATCTCTTCTATATATTTTAGTAAAGGGCCTTTAGGTTTATATATAAAGGGTTAAGGTAAAGTTTATTATTTAAGATAAGGTAATAGCTTAGGTTAAGAGCAATACGCTTTATTACTTTATATATCGTTTAATATTACTTAAGTTAGTGCTTACTACTTATACTTTAGCTAGCGGGGCTAACGGCGTCTGCCTGTCCTTTTTTAGTCGCTTAAGGCGTTTCCGCGCTTATAACGAAGTAAGCCCTTAGTCCTCTATAAAAAGGAGGGGGATTTAAGGGTCTAGCTAGCTATAAGTACTAGCAAAGCGTTACAGGCGGTTTAAGTAGTAATCTCTTACTTTATCTTAGGCTTTTACCGCTATAAGATAAGTACGGGACTACGCTAAGTGCTATCCGCTATAAGATACGTAGTTATAAGGGATTTCGCCCTTTTTTACGCAGCACTTATCCTCGCTACTTATATATAAAGTCCCTTTATAATAAGCATAAAGCTATATTAAGGTATAACGTTTAGCGATATAGCTATATTTATAATAATTATAATACTAAGTAAGTCTAACTAACTTATTATATAGCTTATATTAAAATATCTAAGCTTTAAGAAATAAGCCTATATCGTATAGCTTATTAGCCTCCGCTAAGCTATCTATACTAATAATAAGAGTTATAGCTATTAAAGTCTTAGTCTAAAGGCGTATTACTTATACTTATATAACTTTTACCTTATTAATATTAGCGATCTCCTTAATTAAGAGCGCTTTATTAGTCTTAAAGACTCTTAATAAGATATTCTTCGCAATTACTATATAAGCCTTACGTGCTATCGCTACCTCCGGTCTAAAGACGCTTCTTACTTAGTCTTAGTTTTATTAATAAGGTCGTGCCGCTATATTAAACGTTACCACGATATCCCTGCTTAAGAAGCGTCTCGCTACTATAGCGGAGGAGATATTAAGCGCTACGTTAATCGCTTTAACTATATCCTTTAGCTCGCGGTTTAAGATATCCGGCGTCGCTTTTATTAGGACTACTACTAGCTTGCGTTTATACTAAGGTAGGACCGGCTTAGTCTTCGTATTATAACGTGCCGGCCTTTTAAAGCTTGCTATTACTATTGCTTAAGTCCTTTTAAGTCCTCCCCTTAAGGCTTAAGCTCGGCCTTATTTTAGTTCCTTATATATAGCTTCCTTTATCGCGCTTTAGATAGCCTTATAAAGTTTAAAGTCGGCCTATACTACGGTTAACGCGCTCTTAGCGCGCTCCTTAGCGCGGAAGAGGGTTTCGATTACTACCTATACTTAATTAAACTACGCGTATAGGACTATACTTACGATTTTATTATAGGCCTTCTTTTTATTAGTATTATATATAGTCCGGCCGGGCTACGCGCTATCGTCTCGTCGGGGTATATTCGGCTCTCTATTTAAGTATATAAAGCTTAAGGGCGTCTCGTTATGCTAAGCGCTATAGTCGATGCCGATATAAGGCGGACTACCCCCTTACCCCCGCGTCCCCCGGCTACGCTATAATATCGTCTTAAGGGGGTAACTAATGCCGCTAAATTAATTCCTATTATTAGTAAGGGTTTTAAACGCGATGCGTACCCGCTGCGGGTAAGTGCTAGGTTCGCAAAGATTAAAAGCTCTTAAGCTACTTTTATAAGTAAATTAATATATTATTTTTATATATTATAATAAACTTATTAAAGTAGTCTTATAATACTTAGTTAATATAGCATTAAAAAGTAACTAGTGTCTTTATTAAGCTAAACAAGTATACTTACTACTTAAATAAACTAAACTTTATCTTAAAGGCTTTTTTAAACTTATAAGCTTTTACAATTTTAATTATAAAATACTATAATAATATTAAGTTTTATTAACAAATATATTTTCGCTAATATTTATAGTATCTTTATAATTAGTAGTAATACGTATTAATCCTTCTTTATAATTATATTTAAAGCTTAATAGTTATAATAAAAGTATAAGCAGCTATTAAACTTCCTTTTTAATAATACTAGCGCTATAGCTAATAAGCTACTTTAGCGGATAAGGTTTATTTTTAGTAACTCGCTTAAAGTCTTTAAAAGGATAAAGAGCTTTTTTTTTAATATATCGTATAACGGTCTTTATAATAATAATAGCTTTTTACTATTTTTATTTAAAGTAAAATAAATCTTATAGTTTACGCTTAGTTAAAATAAAGGTTACTTAAGTGCCTTTATAAGTAAAAAGAGGTCTAAGTAAGCTTATAGTACTTTAGCTAGGATATAGTTTATTAAATTAATTAGCGTTTTTAGTTTAAAAGTACTTTTTATATTTTCTATTATAATTACTTTTACATTTTACGCTTATCGCCGCCCTTAGCTATTCTTTTAAGCTTTTTTCAATTAATACTTTATAGCGAAGATTAAAGCGCTTATTAACTTTACTTCTTAAATACTTATAGTCTTTATAGCCTTTTTTAGCTTATAAAAGCCGATTTAAATCTTAATCTTCTTATACTAAGTTTTATAACCCTTAGCGTTTTAAACTACTTTATTCTTTTTTATTTATAGTCCTCCTAAGAATATATTATAGCTTAACTTTAGTACTATATAAGTAAATATTTATTTTCAATACTTATTTATCTTAGTCTTAAACGCTATAAACCTTTTACTTTAAGCGTTAATATATCTTTTAAAAAGAGCTATAGCTGTCTTTTTATCTTATTTATTAAAAGTACTTATAGCTTTATTATTATACCTTTACTTATTATAGTAAAGTAATTATAGCTTATATTTATAAGCGTATTAACCTTTTTTATATTAATATTAACTTTAAGTAATACTATGTTTAGTAGAAAGTTTTTTTTTAATTAACCTTTAAGCTATTTACTATGTTTCTTTCTCTCTTAGCACTAAACTTTACGCTAAAGTTCTTTTTTTAAAAATTAAAATCTACTTTAATTACTTCCGTAGTTATAGCTATAACTAATTATAAGATTCCCTTATTTTTATAAAAGTAAGTAATATACCTAATTGTTTTATAAGTAAAGTATATCTATATATTAAGTTAGACGTATCCTTTTTTTAGCTTAGCTATAACGTTAATCTTACTTATTTAAGTCTTATCTTTTAAGTCTTTTTAGTCTTAAGCTATACCCCTTATTATTTTCTTTTAATATTAAAATAGCTACTTAGTTTATTAAACCCGTTTTAGGTTTATTATAATTTACGCTACTTAATTAATTTACGTTAAAAGGCTTAAAGCTAAAAGGTTAATTATTATCAGTACCTTTTTAAGGTAAAAGCTTAAAGCGCCTTTTAAAAATACGATTTATATATTATATAGCTACAACCCCCTTTTTGCCTTAAAAACCCTTTACTTAAACTTTAAGAAAAACGCTATAAATATCTAGTTTTTATCTTATTTAATTATATAAATAGCCGCTATAGCTTATAATTAAATTTTTATAATAAGGTAGATTAAGTTAAGTACTTTAAGAACTTTTACTAATTATAACTTTAATTTATATTAATACTATAGTTAGTTATTATAGTTTACTATAAGCCGGTATTTTAATAGTTATAAATTAAGTAAAAGACCTCCTTTAAGTTTAAGAAAAAGTCTTAGTTAATCTTATACCTTTTTTATATATATTATACTTAAGACGTAAAATAGCGGCGTTAGCTATTAAACTTCCTTAGCGCTAAAAGTAGCTTTTATAAGTTTTTCTTTTTTATTAGTCTTTTTTTTATTACGGGCGTTATAGCTCCCGCTATTATATTATAAAGTAGTATTAAGCCGCTAACTAACAAGCTAGTTCCTCTTTATATATATACTCTTATTATCTTTTTAAGCTTTTATATTTAGGCTTTAAATTAGCTTATTAGCTATTAAATTTACTAGTAGCTTATTTAAACTTAGTAGCTTATCTTAATAGCCTTTATATATAGTAAAAACATTACTTACTTAACCTTTATTTAAATATTAGCCTTGTTTAGCTTTTTCTCTTACTCTTTTTAAGCTTAGCCTTTTTATGCTAAGTAGCTTTTATACTTACGCTATATAATAAATAGTAAGTCTCTTTTAAGCTATCTAGCTTTATTTAAAAAGAGCTTGAAATATATTAAGGGCTAATATATACTTAGTTTAATAGTATATAAGTAAATAATTACTTCCTTAAAGCTAAGAAAAGAAGGAGGAAAACGTTATTTAAGCTATATAGCTTCTTACTTATAAGTATCGCTTAAACGGCTTATACTTAAGTTAAGTTTAAGCAAAGTTTAAGTAAAATTTTGTCCGACTTTAGCTATAAGTTAGCTTGACTTTAAGGTATTTACTATAGTATAACTATAGTTTTTTTAATAGTATAACTTATAATAATAATATAAGTATATTAAAATATATATTTAATCTGCTATATAATTCTATATACCTTATAAACTTTTTTGCCTTATATAAATTTCAGTTTAAGTAGATTAAGAAGAGGTATATATAAAGATTATAAGCGAGATCTTTAAGAATATTAAGATTAATACTAAGTCGCCGCACTGCTTTAAATCTTTTGCGGAATTAATTACTAAGCTTATTAAGAAAATATTAGCCCGCTTTTAACTATAGGCTTATAACATTAAGTTGCGCTAAATAAAAAGCCTTTCTTTTAATTACTTAAGTTACTTATAGCTTAAGAGCTTTTTTTAAATAGCGGTCTTAGTACTTTATTACTTAAATTAAATTATTAACCTTTATATATATATAATAAAGCTATTTTTCTTACATTTCTATATACTTTTCATACTTTTATAATCTTTTTACTTATAGCTACTTACTTTTTTAAAACTATGTTTATTTTGCTCTTTTAATAATTAAAAGCTTAGCTTTTTTTTAAGCTAAACTTACTTTAACCCTTATTAATAGTTTCTTAACTATTTTATAATTAGAAACTTTAAGTAAAATTTCTATCCGTTTTTAAAGTTTATACGCTTACTATAAGTTTTTTTTAAAGCTTTTTAGATATTTTATTAAACTTAGTTTATAAATCCCCCCCTTTTTTTATACTTTATATTTTGCAACTGTCTTTTTAAAAGTATATTAAGCAATAAAAAACTCTTTTTTAAACTTCTTAATATATAAAAAGGTATGCTCTTTTTAAAAGTTTTTTCTATATATTTTCTTACTTAAATTCTTTTTTTCTTATACTTCTTTATTTTTAATTAGCTACTAAGATTTTAATAACTTATAAGTAAACCTTTTAAAACTCATTTTTTATGCTTTATAAAACGCTTAAGTTTTAAGTATAAAGCATAAGTAATTTACTACTTTTTACCTTATTATAAACGGAATAATAAAATAATTAAATTAAAAGGTTAAGTAATACCTTAAAAGCTATATAAATTATACTGCGCCTTAAAGCGTAAAGATAAAAGGATAAGACGCGGACTATTTACCGCTAGTTAAGGCTAGTACTACGAGCTAATTACCGCTAATTAAGGCCGGTACTATAAACTAATTCCTGCTAGTCGGGCTAGTATAACGGACTAATTACCGTATAGAAATATATATAAGGGTTTAAAAACAGTAAAAAGCTTAGTTTCTTTTTATAAAAGTATAGCTAGCTACTTTATACTTAGTCTTTTAAGCAAATTTAAGGATCTTTAACTATACTATTTTACTATTTAATATTAGTACGTAGATAAACTATAAATATCCTAAAAAATTTATTAAATAAACTAAATATAAGCCCGGTTAAAAATACTATAAACTATAATTAAGGAAATCTCTTAAATATCCTTAAATATCCCTTAAAAATTGCGGTAAAGTCTATCTTATATCTTTTTCTATGCTTTTATAATTAAAAAAAGGCTAAACTATAGTTAAGATATCTTATAGAAATCCTTAAATATTTCTTAAAAGTACCGGTAGAATCTGTTTAATAGTTTTTATAGTGTTTTTTATAGTTAAAAACGTTAAAAACTATAATCGGACAAGCTCTTAAGTATTTATAGTTATATTTAAGAAACCTTAGCGGGGTCTAACCGGTAATATCTATTATATCTTTTTAAGCGAGTCTTCGTAGCGCGTACTTTAAGCGTTCCCGCCGCGGGGTTCTATAAGGCTCCTTAAGAACAAAGTAAGAAGTTTAAGCATAGCCGTTTAAATTCCGTAATATATTATTAATAAAATAATTAGCTTTTTAAATTACCTTTAGTATAGTTAGTATATAATACCTCTTGTTTTAAACTTATTAAGAATACTTTAGTATTAGTAAATTATAGCTTTATACTTAAAGCTTATAAGGCTTTTTTACTTAAAGAAGCTATAGTTAAAAAAGCTATATTAAACTTTAAGTAGTTAATAAGCTTATATAGATTTATAAAATTAAAATTAAAATATATTACTAAAAGAATATTATATAATTTTTATAAGAAGTAGCTATTTTTATTATAAGTTATAAGTAATATACGCTTTATTACTTATAACTAGCTTATAAAACTAAATATCCTTATTTTAAAACCTTTTATAAGATTTTATCTTTTTTTAAATAAAGGCCTTTAACCTTAGCTTTATATAAAGTATTATTTAATTATATAAAGTATTAGTTAATTTTTTAATATTAATTCCATTACTAGCTAAAGCTAGCTTAACCTAATTATAAACGTATTTAGCTTATATTACTTATAGCTAATACTAGCCGTTTTAAACTATTAAGCTATATCGTCTTTCCTTATAACTACTAGTATTTACTTTAATAATTATAAGTTATAACTAGTAGTATTAACTTAACTAGTTACTTTTTTATATTTAGCGGTATTTACTTTACTAAATATTAATACTTTTAGTACTTAAGATAATTAATTTAATAGGGTTTCCGTTATATATTTCTTTCTTTAAGGTCTTTTTAAACTTAAAAAGATAAACGTTCTTCCTTTTAAGGCTCTTTTAAACTATTAAAGATATAATAAGATAATTAAAGAAATTCTCCCTTAAAGAGAGTAACCTTAAATATTCTTTAAAGAAAATCTTAATTTTATTAATCTATAAGGATGTAAAGAATCCTATCTTAAAAAGAATATAAACTAAGTCGTATAAACTAAACTATAAGGTTGTTTCCTTATTAAATTTCCTTTTACTTTTATTATTTAAAGATTGTAATAAAATCCTAGCTTTATAAAGCTAATACCTTTACTTAAGGATTTTAATTATTAAAATGCTTAACTTTTCTTAAATTATTTTTAAAGTGCTTTATACGTTCTTAAGTATTATTAAAACTAGGATAATCTTTTTACTTTACTAAATAAAAGTATTCTTTATCTTCTATCCTCTTAGCTAGTATAGTTTTCTTATATATTTAATCTTTTAAACTCTTTTTAAGTCTAGCACTCTTACTACCTTAGCTTTCTATAAAGTCGGCTTTAATAAAAATATATAAAGAATAAGGTAAATAAGTTCACTAATTTAAAGTTCTAACTTATTATTAACCTTTCTTATTTTCTTTATAACTTTAAAAGGTCTTATTTTCTTATAATTTAAAGACTTATTAAGTTTATTAGTCTTAAGAATTTTTATTAAAAAATGTACTTTATTGCCTTTAAATAAAAAAGGTTTTAAAGACGACTTATTATAAAAATACGATATCCTTTTAGCAATGTATATTAATTTTAATTTTATAAATCCGTATAAGCTTAATAACTACTTAAAATTAAATATAGCTTTTTTACTTATGGCTTATTAAAGTAATAACTCCTTATAAGCTTTAAGTATAAAGCTATAATTTGCTAATACCGGAGTATTCTTAATAGGTTTAAAATAAAAGGTATTATATACTAACTATACTATAAGTAATTTAAAAAGCTAATTATCTTACTAATAATTTATATAGTTTTTAAGGTATTATTTAAGCTTTTAATTAAAAAACTTTAGTATTCCGTTTATAATTTAGTAAAAAGCAGTAAATAATTTATGCTTTATACTTAAGACTTATATTAAGCCTTACTAGAAATTCGAAATAAATTTCTAATCCTTATCTAAAAGAATTAAACTTTAAAGTCCTTAATTAGCTATAATATATTTTATAAAAGTATAAGATAATATTTTAATATTTATAGCTTTATATATTATATCTTATCTTTTTTTCTTATTCCGTTTCTTAATCTTTATCTTTATTCTTAAAGTATTACTACTTAATATCCTTTAAAGTATTTAATAGACTTTCTTTTAATTAATTATAAGTAGCCTTATAGTTATCTTTAAGGCTTTTAGTATTTTTACTAAGGTTTAGCATCGTTTTTATTTATATTATTATTATTATTAAGTTTACGCTAAGGACTTAATTTAGGTTTTTAGAAATTTCATATTTATAAATAAAAAGGAAAAACCGGAGTGCTTAGGGTAAAACCTCCTTTTATTTACGCTTAGTCCGCGTCGTATAAGGTCTTATAACTTTATATAAGGAAAAAAGGGGGGTGCGCCTTTTACCGCGAGTATATCCCGCTCGCTAAGCAGTTCGACGCGGCTTATTAAGGCCGGGGCCGCTTTTAACCTAAGCGGCCTATAGTGCGGAGCACCGCGCTTTAAGCTTAAGGTATAGGTAGTAGACCCTCGTATCTCCCTTATCCGCCCTCTTAATATAGGGGCGGGAGGATAAGCGGGATTTCGACCCGCGCCCCTCCCGCGGGTAGCGCGGCCTTAAAAAGTAAGCTTATAATAGTCCTAACTAATAGGAATTTAGCGCCCCGCTATATACGTATATTTTTAATTAGGCTTATTATTTATTCGCGCCGCTTAGTTATTAATCTCGCGCTTAGCCTTAAGGATAAAGCCTTTTTTATACCGCGCGCGTACGCTTGCCTTTTTTTTTTTTTTATTAGAGACGCGTTTATCTTTCTTATAAGCTTATCGCGTACTTACCGCCCCGCCTCCTTTATATATCCGCTGTTTTACTATTATCGCGCTCGTTATCTCCTTTACCGCTATACTAATAAAGAAAGTTACTTTCTTTAACCTTAATATAAGTTTACTCCTTAAGCTACTAAGTAAGGATACTAAGAATAAAAAGGCTTAAGCCCGTTATCGCACTAAGCGTAAAATCCCTTATTATATATATATAGGCTATTTATTAAGCAACGATATACTTATAGTTTTTTAAGGCTATTAAAACTAAGCCTATATATATTTAAGTTATATTTGCTATATAAGTATATATTGTTTATATAGCTAATCTTCTTTTAGCTATCTTTAGAAAAGCGTATATTACTTACTTTTTAAGTAACTATTCTTATTTTTTAGTAAGTAATCTTATGTTAAACTTACCTTTATACTTTAGCTAATCCCTTATATAGCTTACCGCTATAAGTAAGGATATAGCTTATAAGCTTTACGCCGCTTAAAAGGAGTTATATAAATCCGGTTAGCTTATTAAGCGCTTTATATATATAAAGCTTACCTCCGCGGCGATAGAGCTTTAGTAGCGCGCTAGTGCTAATATAATATAGGCTCTCGCATTTAGTACTCCCCTTAGCCCGGCCTCCCTTAATAAGAACGTTAAGCTACTTACTTTTACCCTTAGCCGCTTTATTAATAACGCGCGCGCGGCTTATAAGGCTAACGCTAAGCTCGCTAATAAGGTTAATAGTACTATTATAGTTATTTACTAAACTATTTACGCTATAGCTTAAAACCTAAAAAGTATAAAGAACGCGCTATTTATAGTAGCTAATTACCTTAGCTTTAGTAACTATAAGGGCTAGGATATTGCTCTTAAGGGTCGTTTGCTTAACTTAAACCTTATATATACTTATACCGCTCTTACTTCGCTAAAGCCTCCGCTGCTTAAGGTCCCCGTCGTTTTAAAGGACTTTAAAGCTAAGGCTAAGGCTAAGAAGTAAGCTTAAGCTAAGGCTCTTACTAAGGCTTACGCTTAAAAGTGCGCCGCCCTTACTTATAAGCTTAAATATAAAGGGGCGCTTAAAGGTAAGGGTAAAGGGAAGGCCGTTAAGGCTAATATTATATCTAACTTAAGGGAGCCTAAGCTTAATATTAGTAATAACGAACTAAAAAAAAAAGAGGATAAGGGCGATAATAACGAGGCCGAGACTAAGGTCCTTAAAGACGAGGGTAGCCCTTTACTTAGTCTTAATACTATCCTTATTATCTTTAACTTTAAGAGCGGTAGCGGTAGCGATAATAATAATAACGACCTTACTTCGCCCCTTATCTTACTTACCCCTAGCCCGTCCGCGGGCTACGATATCCCCCTAGCTATACTAAAGCGAGTTCGTAGCCTCTTTAAAAGTAATGCCTTTAAAGCTAATAGCCCCGCGGCTACCGCCTTAAAGCGTATTTACGCCGCCCCTTATTTTAACCTAGCTAGTAAGAAGGGGGATATTAAAGACCTTAGCTTAAACCTAAAGTACCTTTAGTTTTTCGCTTATAATAAGGCTAGGTTACTCCCCTTTAATTTTCTTATAATACTTAACTCCGCTTAGTTAACTAAGTATTATTTAAGTCGCCTTACTTAGCTTAGCCTTATGCCGCTTTCGACGCTTATAGCGTAAACCCTGTAAGCCTTAACGTAGACGCCTTAGCGGGCTGCTAATAAAGCGACGTCTTTTATATCTACTCCTACCGCGACCTTAAGTCGCTATAAGCGCGAGAGAGGGAGGGCGCTAGTTACTTTAACTTATAGTCGTAGCTTAATAAGGCGCTCTTATAGCACTCCTTAGACTAAAAAGTCTGCGGTTACTTTTAGTCGCCCTTAATATAATACCGAGGACGATAATAATAAGCTAAGATATTAGCTAAGGTAGCGGGGTAGTATTAAGGGGGTTTATAAGAGGAAAAAGGCTAGCTAAAGCGCTAGCTTAAAGAGGGTCCGATAAGGGCTATATAAGCTAGATAGGGTAGTAAGGGGCGGGGGGAGGTTTTAGCGTTTTAGTGCTTTTTAATATTTATTATATTAGTAAGGTATCCCCTTAAGCTAAGCTAAGGGGACGTTTTAATTAATATACGTCCTTTTTTAACTAAAGTATAGCTAGGGCTACTACGTATACCTTATCTTCCCCTTAGTATAGTTATATTACTAAGTTAAATTACTATAAGCGCTTTAAGCTTAAAAACTATCTTATTAAAGTAGCCGCTATCTCTTATTTTTTAAGCTTTACCCGCACCTTACTTACGTTATAGAGTCGCTATAGTAGCGTCCCTCTTACTTTACTAATAAGCCTATAGCTTATTATTACGTAGTAAATAATATCCCGCTATTACTTATAGTTATAAAGGGGCAATATTACTTTAAGTATATTATAGCGGAATAAGAAGTTTTTAAAGCTTATTACTCTAGTTTATATTTAAGTAATTATAAAGCTTAAGTACTTAAGCAGCGTTTAATACCGGTTAAGCGCTATAGTCTTATTAAACTAAGGCGGTAAGTTAGCGGGGTAAAGCGTGGTTTAGCGCTATTTAATAGGTTCCTCCTTTAAGCTTTACCGTTTCCCTTATTCTTAAAAAAGGATTTCTTTTATCCTTTTCTTTTTTTAAAGCTTACCGGACCCGACTTAAGACTATACCCCCCTTAATGCCTTTATAAGCGGTAGTCTTAAGGGCATAGGCCGCTTTAGCCGTCGTTTATATTACTAAAGTAGTCTTACTATTAATATAAACGCGCGCTAGATTTAGTTTAAGATTTTAAAGTCCTTTAGTCTCTTAAAGGTATTAGCTATTTTTTAGTTTAAGTAAAGGTTAATAAGCGGGACTTAGGTTTTAGCTTTAAGCTAGTAGACTAAGGTAGCCCGGTAAGCCTTTATAACTATTTAAAGGTAGGCGGTTTTATCCTATGCTAGTTTCGCGGCTATCTTATAAGACTTTCCGTCTGCTAAAGTTATCTCGTAAAACGTAATTATAGCGTATAATATAAAGGACCGGACGACTTTACTATAGACTTCTTAGGCCTTAAGTAAGGTATATCCTTATATAGACGCTACGAGCTTAATAAAGGCTAGGTTCTGCCTTTTTAGCTTAGCGCGTAGCTTATCGAGGTATGCTTTTTATTTAAGCTTATAGTCTACTTATACCCTTAAGAGCTTAGCGTCTTAAACCGGCACTATTATAGCGGCCTTAAGGCGGATAAAGGTCGTAATCGCCTTATATTTTCTTATAAAGTAAATAAGCTTACTCTTTAAAGGTTTTAAGTTTACTATAAACTCCTCCGCTTATATAGCATATACTTTTTAAGCTGCTTTAAGCCGCGCTATTATTAATTCCTCCTTAATGCTAATACTAAGGATATTTATATTATTAGCAAAACCGATAATATAAACTTCCTTTAGCTTTTTTAATCTTTTATAAAAAGGTATTATATAGTAAAGAAATAAGATTAAGGATAGTAATAAGCCTTAAAAGACCTTAATAAGAATTTAAACTAGTATAGCCTTTTTTCTATTAAAATAAAAAGCTAAGTAATGCTTATTTATAAAGCTATAAGCTAGCTTTATAAACTACTTAAGGTAGCCTTAAAGGGTAAGCTTTTTTAAGAGTTTCTTATAGTTAACTATATTAAAGGCCCCCTTAATATTAAGTTAAAGGAACGATATAAACCTTTTTTTAGCTTATATTACGCATAGTAGTTCCGTTACTTAAAGTATTACCGCCTTTATAAACCTCTCTTTTTTATTCTTAAACTATCCTTTAAGTAAGACCTTATTTCCTTTTACCGCGGTTATAAGTCTTTAAGCTAAAATCTACTTTAAGATCTTACTTATTATTAGTAAGAGGGAAATAAGTCTTTACCCCTTAGTAGTGCGGTATACCTTAAGTTTCTTCCTTAGTTTTCTTAATATTACTATATTTACGGATCGGAACTAAGTTAAAAAGTATAATATCTTTATATAGGCCGTAAAGATTATCGCTAGCTAAGCTTAAAGCGCTAAGCTATAAAGCTTAAGGAAGCTAAGGGGGATCCCGTTTAAGCCTACCGCCTTTTAGCTCGCTATTTTGCTTATTACTTAGGATATATCTATAAGGTTAATATACCGTTTTATAAAAAGTTCCTTCTTAGCCGTAGGCCGGGGAGGACTTAAAAGCGTTATAGCTTTAGTTAAAAAAAAGCGTTCCGCTAAGAGTTAGGCTTTCTCTTTAAAGTTAGGGGTTAGTTAGTATTTATAGCCCTTACCGGTTAGTAATAGTAAGTGCGCTAAGTTTAAAGGCAGCTTACTACGTAGCCGCGCTTACCGTTTAATATTTTATAGCTTAGTATTATTAGCGCTAATCTTTTTAAAGAAGTCTTTTTAGTATTCCTATCTTATATCGCGCACGGCTTACTTTTAAGCTGCGGCCGCTTCTTATAGCGCTTCTTAGTTTACTTAAGTCTTTTATCCCTTATAATATCTCCGGGCCTTTTTTATAGCTTAAGTAGCTTCAGCCGCCTTTAAG
This sequence comes from Ophiocordyceps robertsii, assembly GCA_027405785.1. NCBI lineage: Eukaryota > Fungi > Ascomycota > Sordariomycetes > Hypocreales > Ophiocordycipitaceae > Ophiocordyceps > Ophiocordyceps robertsii. The sequence continues at coordinate 16,662 of JAPEBW010000260.1, forward strand.
GTAAACTATATATTGCCCCTTAAGATCGCCTATTTTTAGTGCGGGACTATCGCGCGGGCGATTTTATTAAGATCGTTATATAAGCTATCTATTTTTATATTAATTTCTTATAACCTACGGAGCGTAGGTTATTATATCCTAAGCTAAGATAAGGTTTTTATCTTAACTTTTTTCTTTTTTACTTTCTTTTACCTTAGCGTAGCTAATACCTCCTTTAGCTTAAAACTTATCTTAAATAAAACTACTTATAAGATATAGTTAAACCTTATAAGGTCTAAGTTTAAGCTAATAAACTATATAGCTATCTTTATTATAGCTTATATAAAGTCGATCGTGCTATCTTTATACCCGTAAAAGAAACGTATATATTATAGAATCTAGACGGCTATGCCCGGACTCCTTACTTTACTCTTAAGGAAGCCCTATAAAACCCCGTAATAGGAACGCTTAGAGCACGCACTACGAAGGCTCGCCCGAGGAGATACGACGAACATTACTAATCGGACCCCGCTAAGGTTTCCGGGATATAATTATAGATAGTTAAGAGCCTACCTAACTATAGTTTACGACGTATTTAACTATAAGAGATACCGTAGAAACTATTAAGCGGATTCCGCCGGTATCTTTAGGGGATTTTTAAGGATTTCCGCGGGATATCTTAACTATAGTTCGACCTATTTTTAACTATAAAAGCACCCCGGAAAATACGGGATAAACCTTACCGCGATTTTTAAGGGATATCTAAAGATATTTAAAGGATTTCCCCGACTATAGTCTATAGTATTTCTAACCGGGCTTATACTTAGTTTATTAGGCGATTCTATAAAGATATCTACGGTTTACTCTATATACTATAGATAGTATAGTTAAAGATCCTTAAAATTAGCTTAAAAAACTAAGTATAAAGTAGCTAGCTATGCTTTTAAGAAATAGATAAGCTTTTTACTATTTTAAAACCCCTATATACGTTTATATACGGTAATTAGTCCGTTATACCGGCCTAACTAGCGGTAATTAGTCCGTAGTACCGGCCTTAACCGGCGGTAATTAGTTTATAGTACTAGCCTTAACCGGCGGTAATTAGTCCGCGCTTTATCCCCTTATCCTTACGCTATAAGGTATAGTAAATAATAGCAATTCCTACCTATTTAAACGGAAATCCCCTAAATATCCGCTAAGCTAAAAGCGACTATATTATACGATTAAGTACTTATCCTATAGGAAGTTAGATACTAAACGATATTTTCTTTAGTAAGAAGCTCCTATTAGCTTTTAAGTCTAACTTTAATAATAAGCACCTCTTCTTTAACGCGCTTATAATAAAACTCTAAAACAAGTAGGCTATAAGAGCGGAAAAGGCCGCGGCCTACTAAGCATACTAGTTTAATAATCTCCTTTACCCCTTTTTAAGGTACTATACCGCGATAGCCTATAGAGCTAAATAGGACATAAAATAAGTCCCGCTTAGCTAAGCTAAGACTATTACCTTTTAAGAGGCAATCCGCTTTTAAAATACTAACGAAAGATAGACTATAAAACGATAAAATCTATATAACTAAGTAAACTAAATTCGGTATTACTTAGACGGATCGATTATCCTTTAAATAAAAGAAGTAAGGATAAGCCGACCTTAAAACTATCCGGCTCCCCGCCCGCTAAACACCCTCTAGATCGAGCTTATAATAAAGTTACTCTTTCCTTAAGACGATAAGCCTAGTGGATATTTCTACCGCGTACTGCTAATAGAATTTAGCTTAAAGGCCTTAACTAGAAATCCGCCTTAAAAGATACTTAGCAGTTTTCTAGTTTAGTATTACCGTTTAGCCTTATCCGCTATAGCCGCGCTAATTAAGGCATTTTCGGGACTCTCGATTAATAAAAACGAGCTTCCTACGCCGGGGGCCTTATAGCGTACCGGATTCTAAGACGTATATAAAACGGAAGGTTAAGCGCTTAGTAAGAGTATTAAGACTAAGACCTTAATAATAAGCGACGAGGACGCGGTAAGCAATACCTTTAGCGGGCTAAACCTATCTATATTAAGCGCGTAAATACTAAGACTAAGTATAGCCCTAAGCCCCTTAGTAAGAATAGTAGTAATATCGAACGAATAATTCCTTAATCTCCTTTAAGCACTAAGAAAAAAAGACGCGCTTACTAAGCCCTAGGAAAAACCTTAACTATAAGCTAAGGATATAAGGAGATTTAACCTATTAAGACCTCTAAAAACGTCCTTTAACGAAGTTTAAGAAGACGATAAAGCTAGTACGTTCTAAGGAGTTAACCGTTTTATTAACTCTATCCGCCGAAACGCTAATAAAGGCGAGGCCTACGCGGACGAATTAGCTATCTAACTACCCTCTTTCCTTTAAGGAAGTGCGGCGGAATAGTATTCCGGGGACCTCTTAGAACTATAATAAGAAGAACTTAGCGAGCCCGGCGTTAAACTAAGCTAATAGATATCCGCCTTATAAAAACGGTTTAGAATCCGCTTAAATATAGCGATATAGGCACTTAATAAAGAGCACTTTACTATTAAAGATATAGTAGTAAGATCCGACTTTAAGTCTTAGATATTACGCTTACGATATAAAGCTAAGGCCGCGCTTTACTAGCTAAACTACTTAACTATAGTGATTTACTAAAAGCTAGATATCTACTTATAAGAATCCTTATAACGCTTAGTAAGGAATAAGGATATTAATAGATAGATTAATAAATACGAGGAAATTCTTCCTTAACTATAAGTTAAATATACTTAAGGATCTTAAAAGCACTTACTAGCGCGAAAGAAATAGATCTAACCTATAAAAAGGCGAGGGCCGACTAGCCGTACCCCGTATACGCTTAAAGGATAGTCCGGGACGCCCCGGCTATCTATTAAAGGCTCGCCGGGACTAAAGGTTACGTTTTTAGACCGCTTAGTAAAGGCGGACATACCTTAGACCTTATAGCGCTCGCTAAGTTAAGGAAGAAACCCGCTTAAATAGCTAAGAATATAAGTTAAGGTCCTCCGGCTAAAGAGAGAAAAGACCTTTAAGACTACACGCTCGCTAACGCTAAAGCTAAAATAAGCATACCCCGCGACTAAGAAAGGTACTATAGTAAAGACTAACGACTATTTAAGGGATAAAAAGTATAATATAGAAAGAGCTTAGTTAAATACTAATAAGAGCTTAAAGGAAACCGCAATTTATACTATAGTAGACTTAGTATAGGAGGCCGATAAAGCATACGGATTTTGCGGCGAAGCATTCCCTTTAAAGAATAAGCTCTACTAATACGTTAAAGATAAATACCCCCTTAACCTTAACCGCGACGTTGCTATATAAAGACGTAGCTTAGTATAATAAGTAGTTATTTAGAAGCTATAAAATATCTAAATAGTTAAGGCTTCCCCCGACGTTTAGCTATTAAACCCCGATAAGCCGTTATAATTTACTTACGCACGCTTACTAGTTTATAGTAAAGAAGGGCCCGGGATAAGTATTAAAGCCTATATAGACACTAAAGCAGACCGAAGCCTTATTTAAGCCGACTTAGTAAAGACCTTTTAAGATATAACTATAAACTCCTCTTAACGAATTCCTATTTAAAGAGTAGGAAGGATAGCTACCGTTAGATAGGCGGAATTTACCGCTTATATACTAAGAAGGCTAGACGGCAGCCTCGCGGTCGTAAAGGTAAGGATCGGCGCTTAGATAGTAAAACGCTTAGCGGCTAATATATTGCTTAGCTAAGACTTTTTAGTTCCTTACTAAAAGGACCTTATTAACTTTACGTCGGTCTTACGGATCGGGGCTTATAAAGGGATTAAAGCCAAAGTTAAGATAGTCCGGCTAAGACTAGCGATATACAAGCGGGTAATTTACTTAGTTACTACGACGATTTTAGCTAGTTCTAGCTACGCCTTACCTATATAGGTCTAGGCGCCGCTATTAAGGCGTAATATAATATTTTTCCCCGATAACCCTAAGCTCGCCCGGATAATAATATAAGATTATAAGAGCTTTACGGCAATAAACTATTTTAAGGAACTACTAGTACTCCGCTAAGGCTAAAAGGTAAGGATAATTACGGACCTCGATAAGCAGTTTTAGCTATATAAGGAGGTTAATGCTATAGCTCCCTTAGCGGAAGCCCTTATAGAAAATCCGAATAAAATAGACCTTACTAAGGACTTCCTATAAAAGGATCTTACTATAAACTATAAACTTAGAATCGGCCGAACTAAGGACCTACTTAAACTTACTACTAATAAGGGCGTCCGGATTTACGCCGAAGACTTAAAATACGCATTAAAAGTCTAAGATATCCTTTAATCGTTTCCCCGCCTTTAAAAAGACGAAGGAGTAGTATATATAGACGAATTTAAATATATATATATTCTTTTAGTAAAAGGATAGCAATACTAATAAGTCGTATTAAGATTATACTTATTAAGCGATAAAGATAAGAAGGTAGTAGATATAATATTCGGCTAGTTAACTGCGTAAGGCCGATTAAAACGAGTTTATAGGCTAACCCCGTTCGCGGCGCCGGTGTTCGTAGTATAGAAGACGGTAAACGGAAAAGAAAAGGGATAAGTAGTCGTAGACTTACGGGGGATTAACGCCGTTACTACCCTAAACGCCTACTTAATGCCCCTTTAAAGCGATATAATTAAACGCCTCTAAGGAAAGAAGTTTATTAGTGCGGTAAACGCATAATCGTTTTTTTATTAGTTCTTAATCTACTAAGACTACTAAGAAAGGTTTATAGTTATAAGCTATCGCGGGCTAAAAAGATTACTAATAATACTTATAGGCTTTACGAACTCCCCGGCATACGTTTAAAGGTTTATCGATAACGTCCTCCGCAAACACTAAGAATACGTAGTAGCCTATATCGACGATATTATTATCTGCTTTAATATAGCTAAAGAATACCTTTAATATCTAGAAGCTATATTCCGCGCCTTTTACGACTATAATATTACCTTATCTAAACTAAAGTCCTTTTTAGCGTACCCGTTTATATAGCTCCTTAGATTTAAGGTAAACGCTATCGGCTTAATAAATATAAACGAACGCGTGCGAGCCTTAAAGGATATCGCGTTCTTAAAGAACCTTTAATAGCTTAAGAAATAGATCGGCCTTACTAAGTAGCTACGCTATATAGTCCCGTATTTTGCTAAGGAAGTCGATATCCTATAAAAACGAAAGACGGAGCTGCTTTAGGTAAGATAAGAAGACGGAGTCCCCTTAAAGGGCTAAGGATAAGCTCGATACGCCGCGAAAGCCGCTTTTTAGCCTACTCCGGAAGAGGAAAAGGCCTTCGCGATTTTAACTAAGAAACTTACTAAGCCTTAAACAATTTACTACTTCGACCCCGCTTAATAACTATTTATCTAAATCGATATATCCTAAGAATACGAAGTAGCGGCTATAGCTTTCTACTTAAAAGAAGGCACGGAATAGGATAGAAAGACGCTACTAGCCCGGACTAAAGTCTAGCTTATCGTTTACTTAAGCCGCGCCCTCCGAGGCGGAGAACCTTAATACTAGCTTATAGAACTTAAAGTAGCCGGTTTAGTATAAGTAGTATATAAGCTATACACTATAATACTATCTATAAGAATACTATAGGTAGTCGTCTTTACTAACTATATAAGCACCTACGGAATCGTATACTAAAAATCCTTATTCTCTACTAATATAAAATCTAATAATAAGCTAGTCCTCGCGTCTTAATACTTAAGCTAATTCCCGCTTAAGGTATACTATATCCTAAGCGTTGAGAATATCGTGCTAAACGCGCTCTTATGTTTACCGCACTAAGACGATAGGCTAGTATCCTTAAACTAAGAAGGGGAATTAAAACGTATCTAAGAAGACGAGATAACAGACCGCGTATTTCTTTATATAGAAGTATTAATCGAATTACCGCTCCGCTAGAAAATAATCGACGGATATACGGAAGATATATAGTAGGCAAAAATCATAGCGTAGCTCGGCGATAAAGACGGGGTCCCCGGACTCCTATTCCTCCGGTCGTAAGGGTTGCTATACTTTACGGAGAACGACGGATATAAGAGACTATATATCCTTAAGACCTACGCTAAGGAGATCGTTAAAGACGCCTACGCTAGATATTTTTATGCCGGCTATACCTATATATAGTAAGACCTATTTAAAAGCTTCTTAATCCTATAGCTTAGTAGATATATAAATAAGGTCGTAAACGGCTACGATGCCTATTACTATAACTAAACTAACCGAGGTAAGACGTTAAGGTAGCTTATCCCGATTTAAAGCCCGCCGGTTTTATACTATATAATAGCGATAGATTTTATTACCGGGCTCTTAGTAGTTTAAGCCAAACAATCCCCGTAAAAAGATCCTATAAGGAACATTTTTAATACCTTGCTAACCGTAACTAATAAATTCTTAAAAATATATCTCCTTATCCTAAGCAATAACTAGTTTATAGCGGAAGACTAAGCATAAGCGTTATATACCGAACTACTCCGCGCTAACTAAGGGATTCCGAAGAGGATAATCTCTAACTAAGATATAAAGTTCACCTTAGTATTTTAGCGGACTTTATAGCAAGCCTTTAGATCGAAGCTTCTTATATCTACCGCTTAGTACCCTTAAACCGACGGCTTATTAAAAAGGCGAAACTAAACCGTAGAAATCGCGCTACGATTCTCTACCGCCGATTTCCCGGACTTACGCTAGACCGATACGCTAATCGCTTTTTAGTTTAGCCTTAATAATTCTTTCTTCTTAGTAATTTACGCGGCCTTTAGTAAGCTTATTATAAGGATAAGAATAGACGATAGCCTCCGGTTTTTAAGTAATTACTTATACTTATAAAACTAAGAGGTCCTATAAAAAGAAGCTAAGTTAGCTATCGCTTACGCTTAAGCCGCTATAAAGGATAGATACGATAAGAAATACCGCCCGCTAGAATTTAAGCCCGGCGATTAAGTCTAGCTATAGCTTAGTAAAGGCTATTATATCGCGGACGGCAGACTAGCGAAGCTTTAAGAAAGACGCACTAAGCTATTTAAGGTTACCGCTAAAGTAAGATAGCTTATATACTAGCTAGATATAAAAAGGTCTTTTAATATTTATCCGGTTATGTTAATAGCATAACTACGCTTAGCGGACGAGCTAGCTATACGCTTAAGACCGGTTTAAGACGAAGAGATACCTTATTTAAATAAGTAAGAAGTAAAATAAATCCTATAAAGCTATATAATAAAAAAAGGCGGCGGAAAGCTAAGAAAGGAGTTCCTTATAGCCTAAAAAGGCTAGCTAAGCAGCTATAACTTATAAGTAAACGAAAAAGCGGTCTTCTCGCCGAAGATTGTAAAAGCCTTTAAAAAAGCATAAGAGGAGTTAGCTACTTAAGTAGTTCGGATAAGAGCATAACGCGCGGCCCTTATAACTTAATACGAAACTCTTTAACTAAGAGAATTAAGCGGTTAAGCTTAAGTATAAAACTTAAAAGCTACTATAAGTTACGAGAAACTATAACTTATTACGCTTAAGGTAATTAGTTATTTTAATAATAATATACCGCCGTTTACTTTAAGTAATAAGGCCCTTTTAGCTTTATAGTATACTTATTTAAATTCTCTCCGCCGCCTGCCCTCTCTCCTTTCCTTTCTTCTTTCTATAACTATATTTCCCTCTACCGCCGGCTATAGCCCGCCGCACCTTACTTACTCCTATATATATAACTTTCTTTACCTTAAGCCTATAATCCTTATACTCCCGTTTTAAGTCCTTTTATCGTTTAACGTCTCTTATAGCTAAGATTAGCTATTTTATAACTACTTCTTTAGCCCGCTCTCCTATAAGCCCTTATGCCTTTAATATAAAGGATATAAATAAGCTCTTAAGCTCTATAAAAATAAGGCGATTATCCTTTATAGCCTTAAGTCCCTTAGTAAAAGCTAAAACCTTTAAGTTTAAGCCTTTATATAAACCTATGCCGCCTTTTATAGCCGCGCTTAAGCTAACGGATTTAACTTAAACTATAGCACTATAAAGGACGGCTTATACTACCCTCTCTAAATACTTAACTTAGACGACTCGCCTCTTAGCCTTATGCTATAGCGAGGTTTAGACGGCTAGTTTCGCGGTAACTCCGCTATACCTCCCGCTTAACTCTTACCGTTTAAAAGCCCCCGCCGCTTATATATTTTTTAAGGCGTAGCCGGAAATCTTTATTAGCAGAATAACTAGCCGATACTTAACGCTTTAAGGTTAGCTAACCTCGCTATAGTCTTAAGATTTATAGTAGCCGCTATAGCTAGCGGAAACCCGCTTTAGCTAAACGACTAAAACGACGTCCGCGCCGTCTTTAACTATATATTTAAGGCTTAGCTTAACTAGTTTATAGCTAGGTTTATAGCGGCGTCTTAAGTAACTATAGCCAAAACCCTATCTCGCTTCGTATATAGTCTAGCCCGTATTATAAAATCCCCTTTTTAGCTTATAGCCGCTATAGGCCTTAAGGACCCGTTTAGTCCCGCTTAACGAACGCTTTTCCCGCCCGCCGCTATACTTAGCCCGGCTATATAAAGGCGTATAAGCGCCTTATTATAGTCTATCCGCCGTCCCTCCTTAACCGGAGGAGATAGCGATAACTAGCCTCGCGATATATTCCGCCGCTTAATCTTATAAAAGCCGCTAATAGTAACTAATACGATCCTTAACGGACTTAGCTTCGTAGGCCTATACTCCGGCGACTAGATTATAATAATCGGGAGTTTCCGCTTAGCTATAAACTACGCTAAGTTTTACTTATAGGCCTACGAAGAGTTTAAACGCGATTTAACTTTAACTTAAGCAATAAAGTTCTTAGGCTTCGATATCCGCCTTATTAGCCGTATTAACTACGCGCTTTATATTCTCGCCCTTAAGGCCCCCTCTATATAGAGGTTCTTTAAGACTATTAAGCACGTTTAAAACCTTAAGAGTAAGGAGTTAGGTACTAAAGCTATTAAGGACTTCGTTACCCGCTTTTAAGCGGGAATATAAACGTTTAATACCTTAGTGCTTACTATACCTATTAATATTAGCGGGACGGCGTACCCTTACCTTAATACCTTCTTAGTAGCTAAATATATATTAGTTAGCGGAAAGGCGTAAGTAGTAGCGCCGCGTAAAAAGGATAATAAGTCGGAAAGCCTAGCGACGGAGAGCGGGGGATAACTATAATAGTAGTAGTAAGTAGGATATAATATCTCGCCTATAGGCGGCCTATAAGGCTAGTAAGTAAAATAAGAGACTTAGCGGAGGATTAAAAAACGGCGTAAGAAAGGTAAGTAAGATAATAATATAAGATAAGGCCCGAATAAAGCTAGTCTCTTATAATATATCCCGCCGGGGAACTTAAGTATACCTTAGCGCGAAGACTTCTTACTACTTAGTAAGGGCCTAAACACATGCCTTAAAAGAGAGTTAGAAAAACATTACTATAAGTTTTAGCTAAACGCGCTAATTACCTTAATAAGGATAAAGCTGTATAACTAAATATAAAGTAAGGATTTATAATAAAGCCGCTTACTAACTATCTTAAGCTACTTAGCTACTATTGGCCGGATAAGCTAATAAAACTATTAAAAGGATAAAGATAGCGTACTATTAATATATAGCGCAAAATCGCTACTATAAAGCTATTACTTAGCACCCCCTTTACTTTATCCTTACTTTAAACTAACGAGGACGTTAGCTTTTCTTTCTTACTTAAAGGAGTTATTACGGAATCTAAACGGCTACGCTTAGACTCCTTACTTTACTTTTAAGGAAGCCCTATAAAACCCCGCGACGGGAACGCCCGGAGCACGCACTATAAAAGCTCGCCTAAGGAGATATAATAAATATTACTAGTCGGACCCCGCTAAGGTTTCTAAGATATAACTACGGATAGTTAAGAGCCTACTTAACTATAGTTTATAACGTATTTAACTATAGGAGATACTATAAAAACTATTAAGCGGATTCCGCCGGTATCTTTAAGGGATTTCTAAGGATTTCCGCGGGATATCTTAACTATAGTTCGACCCGTTTTTAACTATAAAAGCACCTTAAAAAACACGGGATAAACCTTACCGCGATTTTTAAGGGATATCTAAGGATATTTAAGGGATTTCCCTAACTATAGTTTATAGTATTTCTAACTAAGCTTATACTTAGTTTATTAGGCGATTCTACGAGGATATCTATAGTTTACTTTATATACTACGGATAGTATAGTTAAAGATCCTTAGAATTAGCTTAAAGAACTAAGTATAAAGTAGCTAGCTATGCCTTTAAGAAATAGATAAGCTTTTTACTATTTTTAAACCCTTATATACGTTTATATACGGTAATTAGTCCGTTATACCGGCCCGACTAGCGGTAATTAGTCCGTAGTACCGGCCCCGACCGGCGGTAATTAGTCCGTAATACCGGCCCCGACCGGCGGTAATTAGTCCGCGCCTTATCCCCTTATCCTTATGCCGTAAGGCGTAGCACCTAGCTTCCGCGCAGCACCTTATTCGATTTTAGACGGAGATATAGGTTTTTTACCGTAGTATATACGCGGGTTTTTTACTATCGCATCTCTTATACCGGGTATATTAAAATAAGGAGGCTGTTAAGGTATAAATTTACTATATCTGCTATATACGTTAATTATCCGGCTATATAATAACTAGTGCGCAATTCTTTTACATAGTTAGACGGATAGACATTTTATGTCTTTTACTTCGCTTAAAGATTAAATCTTTAAGACCTTGCTTATTCTATTAATTATATAAGTTATAGAATCCTTTATAGGCTTAAAAAACAAAAGATCGTTTATATAAACTAATATAGCTATATATAGCTTATTGTTTATAAATACCCCTTTGTCTATAGGTAGGTAGGAAAATCCTTGCTCGCTTAAGACCTTAAATAATAAGTTATAATAAAGTATTAGACTTTGTTTAAGACTATATAAAGCTTTCTTTAATTTTGCAACTAGCTTTTTATTTTTAATATACTGCTTAATATTTTTATACTTACGGTCTTTATTTTAAATATAGTCTTTATAACCTTATAGTATATTTATATATATTTTTATATTTATATATATATATACAAATGCATTTTTATATCGTATTGTACTATTTACTAATTATTAGTTATAGCTAGTATTAATAAGAGTTTAGTAGACTTAGGTCTAGCAGTTATAAAGAAGGTTTTAATATAGTTTAAGCCGTATATTTACTTATAGCCTTATATTATAAAGCGAGCTTTATACTTAGTTATATTATTTTTATTATCCTTCTTTATTCTATAGACCTATCGGCCTCTTAAAGCCTCCTTATTACTAAGAAGCTCTTTTATTTCTTAAGTATCTAAACTTATAAGTTCGTTTAGTTTAGTTAGTATAGCTTTATCTTAGTCTTTTACTTACGGACTATTTATAGCCTGCTTATAAGTAGTAGGCTTTATAGGATCTTTATTTCCTTTTATAATTAAAATAATATGTTCTATATTATTATTATTAATTATAATATTATATATAGGGCATTCTATAAAATCTTTATAGTATTTAGTAGGCTTCTTAGGTATTTATACTTTAATTTTTTAATCCTTTTACTAAGTATCGCTAGTATTATTATCGCTAGTATTATTATCTATAGTATTATTATCTATATTACTAGTATCTTTCGTATTTATATTATTATTACTTATATTTATATTGCTAGTATTAATATTACTAGTATTATTAGTATTATTAGTATTATTAGTATTATTATTATTATTATTATTACTAGTACTATTTTTTTTAATATTATAGTTATTTAGCAGCTTATTTAAAGAGGGCATGTTATTAAAATTAGTATATTTATCTTTATTTAAGAAGTTATTCTTTAGTATAGTTATATCTTTAAAAATTATTACTTTTCGTTTAGAAAAGTTATATATTTTATAAGCGGTCTCTTTATAGCTTATTATTACCCCTTTATAAGCTTTAAGCTCCCGTTTATTATTAGGAGTTTTATTCTAATAAAATATAGTGCTTCCGAATACCTTTATTTTATCTTAGTCTTTTAAACTTAAAGCTATACTATTCTTCTTTTCTATAAGGGATATAAAACCTATAGCAGAGTGCGGGGACCTATTATATATATATATAGCTGCTAAAACAGCCTCACCCTATAAGTATTTTAGTAGGTTTAAGGTAAAAAGCATAGCCCGGACTTTATTAAGTATAGTTCTATTTATCCGTTCTATTTTGCCGTTAAAATAAGGGGTATATATAGGATATATATTATATATAAGGCCGAATTTAAGCAGTATAGGTTTATGTTATATATAAATTCTCTTATATTATTTAAGAAAACCTCTTTCATAGTAGTCTTATTTATATTATTTTCTAAATCTTTTTTATATTTTAACAATTTAAGTAGATATTCTACCTTACTTTTTATAAGGTATATTCTTAGATATCTAGTTGCAGCATCTAAAAAGAATATAAAGTATATGTATTTATTATAAGTAGGGGTTTTTATAGGGCCCTAAATATTAGTATATATTTTATCTAAAAAGAGATATTTCCTTCTTAAAGGAGTCTTTTTCTTTTTATCTATTTGTTAAGCTTTTATATAAGCTTCGCATAACTTTATCTTTATTATATTAGCTTTATTTATATTTATATTAAAATGCCTTTTTCTTAGGTATCTATATAGTAATTTATAATTTATATGTCTTAATCTTTTATACTAAAGAAGTATATTAATAGTCTTCTTTTTATCTATAGACTTTTCATCTATAGACTTTTTATCTTTATTTATAAAGGTATTATCTATAGGTTTATTGTTTATAGGTATATTATTTATAGATATTATATTGTTTATAGATTTATTGTTTATAGATATATTATCTATAGGTATATTGTTTATAGAGCTTTTTATATTATATATTTTATTGTTAATTTAAAGGCGAGTCTTTTTAACTATAAGGATATAATAAAGGCTATTATTAACAAAGCCTTATATAAGTATATTTGCCTCTTTATTTAAGAGAGTGATAATATCTTTACTTATTAAAGCAAAGGTATTAAAAAGAGATAATTAGCTTATTATATTAATACTAATTTTAGGTATATAAAGGCAGTTCTTTAATATATAGCGTATATTACTATTAGGAAATTTAAAATATAAATTTCGTACGCCTTTAACTATAATAAAAGACGCTTTTCCCCAGGTAATAGTTATATATATATCTTTATAAGAAGAGAGGAGTGATTTAATATATACTATATGCTTAGAAGCCCTTATATTAAAGATAAAGTTGTATATATTCCCTTTATTATTTTTATAACATTTTTATCTACATTAGAAATAACCTAAGAAAGAGAGGAAAGAAGAGGCTTTAAAGGTCTTATAATATTTCTTATATTAGCTTTCTTTTTCTCTTTTAAAGAGGTATGTAAAAGAGGTGTATAGAAAAGGGGTATAGTAGATTTAAAGGGGATAGAGGGTATAGAGGGTATAGAGGGCATAGAGGGTATAAAGGGTATAAAGAGTATAAATGGTATAGAGGGTTAAAAAAGAGGGTTATTTACCTAAGCTAAGGAGTCGGAAATATAAAGTATTTCTCTAAAGAGAGAGGACTCTCTAAAAGAGGAAACCCGTCTCTTTTTTTAGCCTTTAACTACTGATTTTCTAGTAACTAAAACTCTCTCTTAAGAAGACTCTCTTAAGGAGGGTATAGGTATAGAACGCCTATTATTTCTATTTAAATAGTCTTAAGAAGGTTTAATTAAAAGGGGCCTTTTATAAAAAAAGGAGGAAGAAGAAGCTTTAAGTTTAAAACCTACTGCCTTTACCTTATCTTTATTTTCCTTAAGCTAAAAATAGTCTTTTATAGCATAGCCTTTTTTCTTATAATTCTTATAGAAGGCGGGTTTTTTACTATATAAAACGAATAGCTAATTAAAAAAGGGACCTTTTAAAGCTTTAATCCTTTTAAACTTATTAATTAAAGAGGAAGAAAGTGATTTTAAAGTATAGGCTTAAGCATTATCTTAAAGAGCTTAAGAAATATTAGTTATAAAGCTAAAATAGAAGCTATTAAAGCATTTTAAAATCTAGGTAATAATTACTACCTCGGGGATTTTAAGTTCTCGTGTATTTAGCTTATCGAAAAGCTCTTTTATCTTATTAAGATATGCCTTAATTTAAGTATAGGTTTTAAGGGTTATATTAAATAGTTCATTTATAAGAAGAAAATTTAAGGTAAAATTCACTATATTATAAAGGGTTTTTAAAGCTTCTTAAGCTAACTCTATAGTTATATAGTGTTTGATTTAAGAGAGAGGACTATCCTTAACTATAAGACGTATAAAGGCAAGGATTTCCGCGGATTTAGTATATAGATCTTAAGAGATAGCTCCGGCGGCTTTCTCTTAGATAAAAACGGATTATATTCGGAGTAATTACGAGGAATAATTCAAAGAACCTTTTAGCTTGCTAAACTAGTTGTCGTTCTTAGTAGCTAAATCTTTTATAGATTCTTTCGAAAGGTATTTTAGTATAAAGGTTAATTAGAAAAAGAGGAAGTAAGAAATATAAATCGAAAGGATATTAGTAAAAAGATATAATAAAAAGGGTTTAAAAAAGATAAGAAAAATTATGTTTAAAATTGCGTTTCTTATTATAGAGAGAAAGACCTTTATAAGGTTTTTATATTTAATATAGTCCTGAAAATATAGTTATAAAGATATAAGGTGTAGGAAGGAGGAGCAGAGGGGGAAAACTAAGGAACCGAGTCCGATACGATATCGGGAGAATTCCGGAAAAAATACGCTTAGTAAGCGCAACTACGTGGAAGGTAGGAAAAAGTTTTGCTAGAATTTTCCGATCACGTGATAGTCGGAAAAACGTCGGTAGGGGTTAGGGGTAAGTCTTGCTTAAAAGGAAGCCGGGCTTATAACTAATTAAGGAGTAAATAGGTTTTAAAGAAAGCAGGCTTATAGCAACAAGTAAGGGGATTATAAAGATATAAAGAGTATATAAAAAGGTAAAGAAATAGGTAAGATATGTATATATAAGGTTAATAATCTATTTAAGATAAAGGGGGGACTAAGGCCTCCTTATATAGACAATTCCTAAGCTATAAGTAACTTAAGTAATTACGAAAAGAGCCCCCTATCTAGCGTAGTTATATAAAGTAGGCTAATAGCTATTATTAAGTTAATATTATATTTATAAGCCTAGGGATTAATTCCGCAAGGAATATAAGGTGGCGTAGCGACTTAGCACAGATTATACATATAGTCTCTATATATACCTCTTCTAAATCTGCTTATATCTTACTTATATATATGTAGAATAATAGAAGGAAATATATATAGTATATAGAATTATATAGCGGACTTAATATATCTTTTAGCGTATTTATATTATATGTTATTTATGCTTTATTTAGCTTATAGGCTGCGGGAGAGTATATTTTACTCCTTTATACTATTTAAAGGATAAAGAGTATAATATAAAAAAAGCTTAAATAAATACTAATAAAAGCTTAAAGAAAACCGCAATTTATACTATAGTAAACTTAGTTTAAGATACTAATAAAGTATATAGATTTTATAGTAAAGCATTCCCCTTTAAGAATAAGCTTTATTAATATATTAAAGATAAACACCCCCTTAACCTTAGCTAAGACGTTACTATATAAAGACGTAGCTTAATATAGTAAGTAGTTATTTAAAAGCTATAAAGCGTTTAAATAATTAAAGCTTCTTTTAATATCTAACTATTAAGCCTTAATAAGCTATTATAATTTACTTATATATACTTACTAATTTATAAAAAAGAAGGGCTTAAAATAAGTATTAAAGCTTATATAAATACTAAGGTAAACTAAAGCCTTATTTAAGCCGACTTAATAAAGACCTTTTAAGATATAATTATAAACTCCTCTTTATAAATTCTTATTTAAGGAGTAAGAAAGACGGCTAATATAAAATAAGTAAAATCTACCGCGTATTTACTAAAAAGGCTAAATAGTAGCCTCGCGGTTAAAAAAGTAAAGATTAGCGCTTAAATTGTAAAACGCTTAATAGCTAATATATTACTTAACTAAGATTTTCTAGTTCCTTATTAAAAAGACTTTATTAACTTTATTTTAATTTTATAAATTAAGGCCTATAAAGGGATAAAAGCCGAAGTTAAGATAGTTTAGCTAAGACTAGCAATATATAAAAAAGTAATTTACTTAGTTATTATAACAATTTTAGCTAGTTTTATCTACGCCTTACTTATATAAGTCCGGGCGCTATTATTAAGGCGTAATATAATATTCTTCCCCGATAACCTTAAGCTCGCCCGGACGATAATATAGGATTATAAAAGCTTTATAGCGATAAACTATTTTAAGGAACTATTAATACTCCGCTAAAGCTAAAAGGTAAGGATAATTATAGACCTTAATAAGCAGTTCTAGCTATATAAGAAGGTTAATATTACTACTCCCTTAGCGGAAGTCTTTATAGAAAATCTAAATAAGATAAACCCCGCTAAGTACTTTTTATAAAAGGATCTTATAGTAAACTATAAGCTTAAAATCGGCTGAACTAAGGACTTACTTAAACTTACTACTAATAAGGGCGTTAAAATCTATGCTAAGGACTTAAAATATATATTAAAGGTTTAAGATATCCTTTAATAATTTTCCTGCTTTAAAAGGGATAAAGGAGTAGTATATATAAACGAATTTAAATAGATACGTATTCCCTTAATAAAAGAATAGTAATACTAATAGGTTATATTAAGATTATACCTATTAAGCGATAAGGATAAAAAGGTAGTAAACATAAAATTCGGCTAACTAATTAAATAAAGACGATTAAAACGAGTTTTTAAGCCGACTTTATTTATAGCGTTAGTATTTATAGTATAAAAGATAGTAAATAAAAAAGGAAAGGCAAAAATAGTCGTAAGCTTATAAGGGATTAACGCTATTATTACCTTAAACGCTTACGTAATACCCTTATAAAGTAATATAATTAAACGCCTTTAAAGAAATAAGTTTATTAATATAGTAAATATATAATCGTTTTTCTATTAGGTCTTAGTTTACTAAGACTACTAAGAAAGGTTTATAGTTATAAGCTATTTTAAGCTAAGAAGATTATTAATAATACTTATAAGCTTTAAAAACCCCTTAGTATATATTTAAAGGTTTATTAATAACGTCTTTTATAGATATTAACAATATATAGCGGCTTATATCGACGATATTATTATTTACTTTAATATAGCTAAAGAATACCTTTAATACTAAAAAGCAATATTCCGCACTTTTTATTATTATAATATTACCTTATTTAAACTAAAGTCCTTTTTAGTATACTTATCTATTTAGCTCCGAAAATTTTAAGTAAACGCTATTAGATTAATAAATATAAATAAACGCGTATAAGCCTTAAAGGATATTGCGTTTTTAAAGAACCTTTTATAGCTTAAGAAATAGATTAGCTTTACTAAGTAGCTATAATATATAGTCCCGTATTTTATTAAGGAAGTTAAGGTCTTATAAAGATAAAAAACGGAGTTATTTTAAGAAAGATAAGAAGAAGGAGTCCCTTTAAGGGGTAAGGATAAGCTTAATATACTATAAAAGCCGCTTTTTAGCTTACTTTAAAAAAGGAAAAGGCCTTTACGAATTTAACTAAAAACCTTACTAAGCTTTAAACGATTTACTACTTAACCCCGCTTAATAACTATTTATCTAAATCGATATATTCTAAGAATATAGAGTAGCGGCTATAGCATTTTACTTAAAGGAAGGCATAGAAAAAAATAAAAAGATATTACTAGCCCGGAATAAAGTTTAGCTTATTCTTTACTTTAGCCGAGCCCTTTAAGGCGGAGAGCTTTAATACTAGCTTATAAAGCTTAAAGTAGCCGGTATAGTATAAGTAGTTTATAAGTTATATATAATAATACTATTTATAAAAACGCTATAAGTAATCGTCTTTACTAACTATATAAGCACTTATAGAACTATATACTAAAAATCCTTATTCTTTATTAATATGAAATTTAATAAGAAGCTAGTCCTTATATGTTAATACTTAAGCTAATTTCTACTTAAAGTATTTTATATCTTAAGTATTAAAAACGTTATACTAAACGCTTTTTTATATTTACTATAGTAAGATAATAAGTTAGTATCTTAAAACTAAAAAGGGAAATTAAAACGTATTAAAAAGGATAAGATAATAACTTACGTATTCCCTTACGCGGAAGTATTTATTAAATTACCGCTCTGTTAAAACATAATCGATAAATATATAAAAGATATATAATAAATAAAGATTATTATATAGTTAAGCGATAAAGATAGTATCCTTAGACTTTTATTCCTTTAATTAAAAAGGTTATAATACTTTATAGAGAATAATAAACGCTAAAAACTATATATTTTTAAGACTTATACTAAGGAGATTATAAAAGATACTTACGCTAAATATTTTTATACTAGCCGTACTTATATATAGCAAGGTTTATTTAAAGGCTTCTCGATCTTATAGCTAAATAAATATATAAAAAAGGTTATAAATAGCTATAACGCTTATTACTATAGTTAAACTAATTAAAGTAAGATATTAAAGTAGCTTATCTTAATTTAAAGCTTAGTAGATTTCTACTATATAATAGCGGGAAACTTTATTATTAAGCTTTTAATAGTTTAAGCCAAATAATGTTTATAAAAAGATCTTATAAAAAACCTTTTTAATACTTTATTAACTATAACTAATAAATTTTTAAAGATATATCTCTTTATTTTAAGCAATAATTAGTTTATAGTGGAAGTATAAGTATAAGTATTATATATTAAGCTACTTTATACTAACTAAAGGATTTTAAAAAGAATAATTATTAATTAAGATATAAAGTTTACTTTAGTAATTTAGCGGACTTTATAATAAGCCTTTAGATTAAAGCTTTTTATATTTACCGTTTAGTACCTTTAAACAAATAGCTTATTAAAAAGCGAAAATAAACCGTAGAAATCGCGCTACGATTCTTTACTACTAATTTCCTAAACTTATACTTAACTAATATACTAATCGCCTTTTAGTTTAGCCTTAATAATTCCTTTTCCTTAGTAATTTATATAGCCCTTAGTAAGCTTATTATAAAGTTAAGAATAAATAACGGCCTTTAGTTCCTTAGTTATTACTTATACTTATAAAACTAAGAGGTCTTATAAGAAAAAGCTAAGTTAGCTATTACTTATGCTTAAGCCGCTATAAAAGAAAATATAATAAGAAATACCGCTTATTAAAATTTAATCTTAGCGATTAAGTCTAGCTATAGCTTAGTAAGGGTTATTATATTACGGATAGAAAACCGGCGAAGCGTTAAAAAAGATATACTAAGCTATTTAAAGTTACCGCTAAAATAAGATAGCTTATATACTAGTAAAATATAAAAAGGTCCCTTAAAATCTATTTACTTATTTTAGTAGTATAACTACGCTTAGTAAACAAGCTGGCTATACGCTTAAGCTTTGTTAAAAATAAAGGGATGCTTTACTTAAATAAGTAAGAAGTAAAATAAATTCTATAAAGTTATATAATAAAACAAGGCGGCGGAAAGCTAAATAAAAAAGTTCTTTTTAGCTTAAAAAGGCTAGCTAAGTAGCTATAACTTATAAGTAGATAAAAAAGCAATCTTCTTACTTAAGATCGTAAAAGCCTTTTAAAAAGCATAGGAGGAGTTAGCTACTTAAGTAGTTTAAATAAGAGTATAATACATAGCTTTTATAACTTAATATAAAACTCTTTACTTAAGAGATTTAAGCGGTTAAGCTTAAGTATAAGACTTAAAGGCTATTACAAATTATAAAAAACTATAACCTACTATACTTTAAGTAATTAGTTATTTAAATAATAATATTCCGCCGTTTACCTTAAGCAATAAGGCCTTTTTAGCCTTTTAGTATACTTATTTAAATTCTCTTTACCGCCTGCCCTCTCTCCTTTTCTTTCTTCTTTTAATAACTATATTTCCTTTTACTACTAGCCTTAGCCCGCTATACCTCGCTTACCTTTATATATATAACTTTCTTTACTTAAGCTTATAATCTTTATACTTTTATTTTAAGTCCTTTTATCGTGTAACCTTTTTTATAGCTAAGATTAGCTATTTTATAATTACTTTTTTAGCCCGCTTCTTATTAGCCCTTATACTTTTAATATAAAGGATATAAATACTACGCCTTATAGTATAAAGATAAGGGAATAAGGCGCGGACTTATTACTACTAGTAAAAGCCGGTACTACGAACTAATTACTACTAGTTAAAGCTAGTACTATAAACTAATTACTACTAGTTAAGCTAGTATAACAGACTAATTACTTAATATAAACGTATATAAGGGTTTAAAAATAGTAAAAGGCTTATCTATTTTTAAGGTATAGCTAGCTACTTTATACTTAGTTTTTTAAGCTAATTTTAAGGATCTCTTATTATACTATCCTTTTATTTATCGTTAGTATATAGATAAACCGTAAATATCCTTATAAAATTACTTAATAAACGAAGTATAAGCTTAGTTAAAAATACTATTAACTATAGTTAAGGAAATCTCTTAAATATCCTTAGATATCCCTTAAAAATCGTCGTAAAGTTTATCTTATATCTTTTAAGGTGCTTTAATAATAAAAAAACGGGTTAAACTAAAATTAAGATATCCCGCGGAAATCTTTAAATATCCCTTAAAGATACTAGCGGAATCCGCTTAATAGTTTTTATAGTATTTTTATAGTTAAAAACGTTATAAACTATAGTTAAGTAAGCTTTTAAGCCTTTATAGTTATATCTTAAAAACCTTAGCGGGGTTTAACTAATACTATTTATTATATTTCCTTAAGCGAGCCTTTATAGTACGTGCTTTAAGCGTTTTTATCGTAGGGTTTTATAAAGCTCCTTAAAAGTAAAGTAAGGAGTTTAAGCATAACTATTTAAATTTTATAATACCTCCCTTAAGTAAGAAAAAAAAGCTAATATTCTTATCGGTTTAAAGTTAAAATAAAGTAAAGGGGGCGCTAAGTAATAGCTTTATAATAGCGTCTTTACGCTATATTAATAATACGCTATCCTTATCTTTTTAATAGTTTTTTCGGCTTATCCGGCAAATAGTAGCTAAGTAGCTTAAAATAGTTAGTAAGCGGCTTTTATTATAAATCCTTACTTTTTATTTAGTCGTGCGTCTTCGTTTTTAATAAGGCGATTAGCGCGTTTAGCTAAAACCTATAATAAAGTTTTTTAACTTTTTCTTAAAGTATACGCTTAAGTACTTATTTAGTAGTAAGGAGTCTTTATACTAAACAACATTTAAATTCCTTAGCGGGATATATTATAAGAAACTAGCTTTATTTAAGCTTTATTTTATATTATTATCTTACTTACTTTTTATACTATTTTTTAATCCTCTGCTAAGTTTCTTATATTACTTACTAGCTTTATAAGCCGCTTATAAGCGAGATATTATGCTACGGAGAAACAGTGCGATAATACCGCACTGCTAAAAGGTCTCGCCCCGGCCTTAGTTAGGGGTCGGGACGTTAATTATCGTCTATATGCTTACATCTTACATACCGACATACGAGTAGCCGGAGCGCTTATATCTCACGTTCCGTAATATATTATATTTTACTTATTACCGTTATTATAATTATCCCCCGCTTTTTATTATTAAGCTTTTTAACTTATTATCCTTTTTACGTAGCGCTATTACTTATACCTTTTTACTAACTAACGCGTATTTAGCTACTAAGAAAGTATTAAAGTAAGGGTAGGCCGTCTTATTAATAGTAATAAGTATAGTTAGTACTAAGGTATTAAATGTTTATATTCCTACTTAAAAGCGGGTAATAAGGTCTTTAATAGCCTTAATACTTAACTTCTTACTTTTAAGGTTTTAAACGTGCTTAATAGTCTTAAAGAACCTCTTTATAAAAGGGGCCTTAAAAGTAAAAATATAAAGCGCGTAGTTAGTATAGCTAATAAAGCGGATATTAAAGCCTAAGAATTTTATTATTTAAGTTAAAGTTAAGTTACCTTTAAACTCTTTATAGGCCTATAAGTAAAACTTAGTATAGTTTATAGCTAAGCGTAAACTTTTAATTACTATAATCTTATCGCTAAAGTATAAGCCTGCGAAGCTAAGCTTATTAAGGATTATATTAGTTATTATTAGCGGCTCTTATAAAATTAGGCGGCGGAATATATTACGAAGCTAGTTATTACTATCTCTTTTATTTAAAAAAGGATACCGGATAAACTATAATAAGGCGCTTATACGCCTTTATATAGCTAGGTTAAGTATAATAGTAAGTAAAAAGAGCATTCGCTAAGTAAGATTAAATAAGTCTTTAAGGCTTATAGCGGCTATAAGCTAAGAGGGGGATTTTATAGCGCGGGCTAAACCGCGTATAAAGCGAGATAAGGTTTTAGCTATAATAGCTTAAAACGCCGCTATAAACTTAGCTATAAACTAGTTAAGCTAAGCTTTAAATATATAATTAAAAATAGCGCGGATATCGTTTTAGTTATTTAGCTAAAGCGGGTTTCCGCTAGCTATAGCGGCTACTATAAATCTTAAGATTATAGTAAGGTTAGCTAACTTAAGGGCGTTAAGTATTAGCTAGTTATTTTACTAATAAAGATTTTTAGCTATGCCTTAAAAAGTATATAGGCGGCGGGGGATTTTAAATAATAAAAGCTAAGCGGGAGGTATAGCTAAGTTATTATAAAACTAGCTATTTAAATCACGCTATAATATAAAGCTAAGAGGTAAGTTATTTAAGTTTAGTATTTAAAGACGGTAATATAGGCTATTCTTTATAGTACTATAATTTAAGTCGAATCTATCGGCTTAAGTATAGTTACGGAAGGTAGTATAAGTTTATACGGAAGCTTAAACTTAAAGGTTTTAACTTTTATTAAAAGACTTAAGGCTAGAAAGAATAGCTGCCTTATTGTTTTAAAGCTTAAGCGCCCGCTTATATCCTTTATAGTTAAGGTATAAGGGCTTATAAAAAAGCGGGCTAAAGAAGTAGTTATAAAATAGCTAGTCTTAGCTATAAAAGACGTTAAATAATAAAAAGGCTTAAAACGGAAGTATAAAGATTATAAGCTTAAAGTAAAAAAGGTTATATATATAGGAATAAGAAAGGTATAGAAAGCTATAGCTAGTAGTAAAAGGAAATATAGTTATAAAAGGAAAAAAGGAAAGGAAAAAGGGCGGGCGGCGAAGAGAATTTAAATAAGTATATTATAAAGTTAAAAAGGCCTTATTACTTAAGGTAAACGGCGGTATATTATTATTAAAATAACTAATTACCTTAAGTATAATAAGGTATAGTTTTTTATAACTTATAGTAGCTTTTAAGTTTTATAATTAAGCTTAACTACTTATTTCCTTTAATTAAAGAGTTTTATATTAAGTTATAAAAGCTATATATTATACTCTTATCTAAACTACTTAAGTAGCTTACTCTTATTATACCTTTTTAAAGGCTTTTACGATTTTTAGTAAGAAGACCGCTTTTTCGTTTACTTAAAAGTTATAGCTACTTAGCTAGCCTTTTTAAGCTATAAAGAACTTATTCCTTCGCTTTCCGCCGCCTTTTTTTATTATATAGCTTTATAAGATTCGTTTTACTTCTTACTTATTTAAGTAAGGTATTCTTTTATCTTAAACTAAGTTTAAGTATATAGCTAGCTTATCCGCTAAGCGTAGATATACTACTAAAATAATTAGATAAATATTAAGGGACCTTTTTATATCTAACTAGTATATAAGCTATCTTACTTTAGTAATAACTTTAAACGGCTTAGTATATCTTTTTTAAAGCTTTATTAGTTTACTATCCGTAATATAATAACCCTTACTAAGCTATAGCTAAACTTAATCGCCGGGCTTAAATTTTCGTAGACGGTATTTCTTATTATATCTATCCTTTATAGCAGCTTAAGTATAGGCGATAGCTAACTTAGCTTTTTCTTATAAAACCTTTTAGTTTCGTAAGTATAAATAGTTATTAAGAAACTAAAGGCCGTTCTCTATTTTTATTTTTATAATAAGCTTACTAAGGGCTATATAAATTGCTAAGGAGAAGAAATTATTAAGGCTAAACTAAAAGGCGATTAGTATATCGGTTTAGTATAGGTTTAGGAAATTAGCAGTATAGAATTATAGCGCGAATTTTATAGTTTAGTTTTACCTCTTAAATAAGCCGTTAGTTTAAAGGTACTAAGTAGTAAATATAAAAAGCTTAAATCTAAAAGCTTATTATAAGATCCGCTAAAATACTAAAGTAAACTTTATTTCTTAGTTAAAGATTATCCCTTTTAAAATCCCTTAATTAGCGCGGAGTAGCTTATTATATAATACTTATACTTAGTCTTCCGCTATAAACTAGTTATTACTTAAAATAAGGAGATATAATTTTAAGAATTTATAAGTTATAGTTAGTAAGGTATTAAAGAAGTTCTTTATAAGATCTTTTTATAAGGATTATTTAGCTTAAACTATTAAGAGGTTAGTAATAAAGTTTATCGCTATTATATAGTATAAAACTAGCAAGCTTTAAATTAAAATAAGCTACTTTAGCGTTTTACTTTTATTAGTTTAGTTATAATAATAAGTATTATAGCTATCTATAACCTTATCTATACATTTACTAAGCTATAAGATCGAAAAGCTTTTAAATAAATCTTATTATATATAAGTACGGCCGGCATAAAAATATTTAGTATAGGCGTCTTTAATAATCTCCTTAGTATAAAACTTAAGGATATATAGTTTTTAGCATCCGTTATTCTTTATAAAGTATAGTAACTATTATAACTAAAAGAATAAGAGTTTAAGGATACTATCCTTATCGCTAAGCTACGCTATAATCTTTACTTATTATATATCCTTTATATATCTATTAATTATTTTTTAACGGAGCGCTAATTCGATTAATGTATTTATATTAAGGAATATATAGTCTATTATCTTATCTTCTTAAATATGTTTTAATTCCCCTTCTTAGTTTAAGGATACCGGCTTATTATCTTAATATAGTAAATATTAAAGAGCGTTTAGTATAACGTTTTTAACGCTTAAGATATAGTATACCTTAAGCGGGAATTAGCTTAAGTATTAAGACGCGAGGACTAGCTTATTATAAAATTTTATATTTATAAAAAATAAGGAATTTTAGTATATAATTATATAAGTATTTATATAATTAGTAAAGACGACTACTTATAGCGTTTTTATAGATAGTACTATAATACGTAACTTATAAACTACTTATACTAAACCGGCTACTTTAAGTTCTATAAGCTAATATTAAGGCTCTTCGCTTTAAAAGGCGCGGCTTAAGTAAATAATAAGCTAGACTTTAGTTTAAGCTAATAGCGTCTTTTTATCTTATTCTATGCCTTCCTTTAAGTAAAAGGCTATAGCCGCTACTCCGTATTTAAAAGATATATTAATTTAGATAAATAGTTATTAAGTAGGGTTAAAGTAGTAAATTATTTAAGGCTTAGTAAGTTTCTTAGTTAGATTTACGAAGGCCTTTTCTTTCTTTAAAGTAAGCTAAAAAGCGGCTTTTATAGTATATTAAGCTTATCCTTAGCCCTTTAAAAGGACTCCTTCTTTTTATCTTACTTAAAGTAGCTCTATCTTTTATTTTTATAGGATATTTACTTACTTAGCGAAATACGGGACCGTATAGCGTAGTTACTTAATAAAGCTAATTTATTTCTTAGGCTATTAAAGGTTCTTTAAAAACGTAATATCCCTTAAAGCCTATACGCCTTTATTTATATTTATTAAGCTAATAGCGTTTACTTTATATCTAAGGAGCTAAATAGATAAGTACGCTAAAAAGGACTTTGGTTTAAATTAAGTAATATTATAGTCGTAAAAAGCGCAGAATATAGCCTTTAAATATTAATAGTATTTTTTAGCTATATTAAAGTAAATAATAATATCGTTAATATAAGCCGCTATAAATTCTTCGTATTTACGGAGGACGTTATTAATTAACCTTTAAATATATACTAAGGAGTTCTTTAAGCTTATAAATATTATTAATTAATCTTTTTAGCCCGTAATAGCTTATAACTATAAACCTTTCTTAGTAGTCTTAGTAAACTAAAAACTAATAAAAAAATAATTATATATTTACTATATTAATAAACTTCTTTCCTTAAAAGCGTTTAATTATATCGCTTTAAAGGGGTATTAAGTAAGTATTTAAGGTATTAATAGCATTAATCCCTTTTAAGTCTATAACTACTTATCCCTTTTCCTTTTTATTTACTATCCTTTTATAATATAACGGGAGGGGTTGCCGTCGCACTAATAGATAAAAGTCCGCCAGTAACACCTAACGGTATTACTGCCCCTCACGCTAGCTTTATAAGGCGACCGCACTACTAGTCCTACGGGGCACCCCCCGCCTAGCTACCAGCCACCTTATAACTATCCCCCCTTTATAGCAGCACGTCCTCGGGCTGCTAATTTAATTAACACGCTTCCGAGCGCTTGCCTATAGGCCCCGGTTCCCGTAGGCAGGGATACCCTAGCTAACGCGGGCTCCTAAGGCCCAGCGCGCCGCGCCCTTCGGCCAGTTAATGCAGTTACCCGTAGGCCTAGCTGCCCGACGTCTTAATGCGCCTTAGGTCTTATGCCCCGCTGCTGCCGCGCGCCTATCACGTGCTTGCCCTGTTAGCTTAACGTAGCCGAGCCGGTGCTGTCCGTCGCCCGGTCTCGAATAGAGAGCTATAGTTAGGTGTTATAATTATAATATAACGGGAGGGGTTGCCGTCGCACTAATAAACAAAAGTCCGCCAGTAACACCTAACGGTATTACTGCCCCTTACGCTAGCTTTATAAGGCGACCGCACTACTAGTCCTACGGGGCACCCCCCGCCTAGCTGCCAGCCACCTTATACCTTTATACTATATATACTAGCGTCGTAAATAAAGTTAGCTTTTAAACTTATTTTAATTAGCTTTATATAGTTAGCTAGCTAAATATTGTATTTATTACCTTCTTATCCTTATTACTTAATAAGTCTAATCTTAATATAACTTATTAGTATTATTATCTTTTTACTAAAAGAATATATATATATTCGGATTTATTTATATATACTACTTCTTTATCCTTTTAAAAGTAAGGAAACGATTAAAGGATATCTTAGACTTTTAATATATATTTTAAGTCTTTAGTATAGATCCGGATACCTTTACCTATAATAAGTTTAAGTAAGTTCTTAATTCGGCCGATGTTAAGCTTATAGGTTACTATAAGATCTTTTTATAGGAAGTCCTTAGCAGGGTTTATCTTCTTTAGATTTTTTATTAAAGCTTCCGCTAAGGGAGTAGTAGCGTTAACCTCTTTATATAGCTAAAACTACTTATTAAGGTTTATAATTATCTTTACCTTTTAGATTTAGTAAAGTATTAATAGTTCTTTAAAATAGTTTATCGCTATTAAGCTCTTATAATTTTATATTATTATTTAAGGAAGCTTAAAGCTATCTAGGAAAAATATTATATTATGCCTTAATAGCGGCGCTAAAACCTATATAAGTAAGGCGTAGCTAAAACTAGCTAAAATCGTTTTAGTAACTAAGTAAATTACCTATTTATATATTACTAGTCTTTACCGCACTATCTTAACTTTAGCTTTAATCCCTTTATAAGCCTTAATCTATAAGACTAATATAGAGTTAATAAGGTCCTTTTAGTAAGGAACTAAAAGGTCTTAGCTAAGTAATATATTAGCCGCTAAGCGTTTTATTATTTAAGCGTTAATCCTTACCTTTATAACTACGAGGCTACTATTTAGCTTTTTTAGTATATACGCGGTAAATTCTACTTCTTTAATAGTAGCTATCCTTCTTACTCTTTAAATAAGAATTTATCGGGAGGAGCTTATAGTTATATTTTAAAAGGTCTTTATTAAATCGGCTTAAATAAGGCTTTAGTTTACTTTTATATCTATTTAAACTTTAATGCTTATTTTAAGCCTTTTTTTTATAAACTAATAAGCCTATATAAGTTAATTGTAATAGCTTATTAAAGCTTAATAGCTAAATATTAAAAGAAGCCTTAACTATTTAAATAACTACTTATTATACTAAGCTATATCTTTATATAGCAATATCTTAATTAAGGTTAAAGGGGTATTTATCCTTAATATATTAGTAAAGCTTATTTTTTAAAGGGAATACTTTGCTATAAAATCTATATACTTTATTAGCCTCTTAAACTAAGTCTACTATAGTATAACTTGCGGTTTCCTTAAAACTTTTATAAGTATCTAACTAAGCTTTTTTTATATTATACTCTTTTTCTCTTAAATAGTTATTAGTCTTTATTATAGTTCCTTCCTTAGTTATAAAGTATACCTATTTTAGCTTTAGCGTTAGTAAGCGTATAGTCCTAAAGGTTCTTTTTTTCTTAAGCCGGAGGACCTTAGCTTTTATTCTTAACTATTTTAATAAGTTTCTCCTTTAACTTAGCAAGCGCTATAAAGCTTATAGTATATTTACCTTAACTAAGCGGTTTAAAAACATACCCCGCGGCCTTAGCAAGCCCTTAATAAATAGCTAAGGCGTCCCGGACTATTCTTTAAGTACGTATAAGGTATAGCTAATTAGCCCTCGCCTTTTTATAAGTTAAACCTATTTCTTTCGCGCTAATAAGTACTTTTAAGATCCTTAAGTATATTATACTTATAGCTAAAAAAGAATTTCCTTATATTTATTAATCCTTTTTATTAATATCCTCTTTTCCTACTAAATATTATAAGCACTTTTATAAATAGATATTTAGCTTTTAGTAAATTACTATAGTTAAGTAGTTTAGCTAATAAAGCGCCGCTTTAGCTTTACGTTATAAGCGCGATATTTAAGACTTAAAGTCGGATCTTACTACTATATTTTTAATAGTAAAGTACTCTTTATAAAGTGCTTATATTGCTATATTTAAGCGGATTTTAAACCGTTTTTATAAGGCGGAGATTTATTAGCTTTATTTAATACTAAGCTCGTTAAGTTCTTATTATTATAGTTTTAAAAAGTCCTTAAAATATTATTCCGCCGCACTTTTTTAAAGGAAGGAGGGTAATTAAATAGCTAATTCGTTTATATAGGCCTCGCCTTTATTAGCGTTTCGGCGGATAAAGTCGATAAAACGGTTTACTCTTTAAAATATACTAGCTTTATTATCTTTTTAACCTTTATTAAAAGGTACTTTTAAAAGTCCCTATAAGTTAAATCTCCTTATATTATTAGCTTATAAATAAGGTTTTTCTTAAGGCTTAGTAAGTATATCTTTTTTTCTTAGTCTTTAAAGGAGACTAAGGAATTATTTCTTTAATATTATTACTATTTTTATTAAAGGGCTTAAAGCTATACTTAGTCTTAGTATTTACGCGCTTAGTATAAAGAAGTTTAGCTTACTAAAAGTATTGCTTACTATATCCTTATCGCTTATTATTAAAGTCTTAGTCTTAATATTCTTACTAAGCACTTAAACTTTTATCTTATATACGTTCCGGAATTTAGTACGCTATAAGGCCCTTAGTATAAAAAGCTTATTTTTATTAATTAAAAGTCCCGAAAATGCTTTAATTAGCGCGTATTATAAAATCTAAATAGCTACGCTTAAACTCCTTACTTTACTCTTAAGGAGCATTATAAAACCCCGTAATAAAAATGCTTAAAGTATATATTATAAAGGCTTACTTAAGGAGATATAATAAATATTACCGGTTAGACCCCGCTAAGGTTTCCGAGATATAACTATAAAGAGTTAAGAGCTTATTTAACTATAGTTTATAATATCTTTAACTATATAAAATACTATAAAAACCTTTAAGCGGATTCCGCTAATATCTTTAAAGAATATTTAAGGATTTCCGCGGGGAATCTTAACTATAGTTTAACTTATTTTTAATTATAAAAATACCTTAAAAGATATAGAATAAACTTTACCGCGATTTTAAAGGGATATTTAAGGATATTTAAAGGATTTCCTTAACTATAGTTTATAGTATTTTTAACTAAGCTTATACTTAATTTATTAAGTGATTTTATAAGGATATTTACAGTTTATTTATATATTAAAGATAAATAAAAGGATAATATAAATAAACATCCTTAAAATTAGCTTTAAGAGCTAAGTATAAAGTAGCTAGCTATACTTTAAAAAATAGTTAGGCTTTCTATTATTTATAAACCCTTATATACGTTTATATATAGTACTTAGTTTATTATACCGGCTTAACTAGCGGTAATTAGTCCGCGCTTTATCCCCTTATTTTTATACTATAAAGCGTAGTAAATCATAATAATTCCTACTTATTTAATTAGAAATCCTTTAAATATTTACTAAGCTAAAAGCGACTATATCGCCCGATTAAGTACTTATTTTATAAGAAGTTAAATACTAAATAATATTTTCTTTAGTAAAAGGCTTTTATTAGCCTTTAAGTTTAACTTTAATAATAAGCACTTTTTCCTTAACGCGCTTATAATAAAACTTTAAGATAAGTAAGCCGTAAAAGCGGAAAAGGCCGCGGCCTATTAAATATATTAGTTTAATAATCTCCTTCACCCTTTTTTAAGGTACTATACCGTAATAGCCTATAGAGCTAAAGAAGATATAAAATAAGTTCTACTTAACTAAGCTAAGACTATTACCTTTTAAAAAGCAATTTACTTTTAAAATACTAATAAAAGATAAACTATAAAACGATAAAACCTATATAACTAAGTAAACTAAATTTAGTATTACTTAAATAGATTAATTATCCTTTAAATAAAAAAAGTAAGGATAAGCTAACCTTAAAACTATCCGGCTCCTTACCTTTTAAATACCCTCCGGATTAAGCTTATAATAAAGTTACTTGTTCCTTAAGATAATAAGCTTAGCGGATATTTCTACCATATATTATTAAAAGAAATTAGCTTAAGGGCCTTAACTAAAAATCCGCCTTAAAAGATATTTAGTAGTTTTTTAGTTTAATATTACCGTTTAGCCTTATCCGCTATAGCCGCGCTAACTAAGGCATTTTCGGGACTCTTAATTAATAAAAATAAGCCTCCTATACTAGGGGCCTTACGGAGTATTAAATTCTAGGACGCGTATAAGATAAAAGGTTAAGTGCTTAATAAAAGTATTAAGACTAAGACCTTAATAATAAGTAATAAGGATACGGTAAGCAATACCCTTAGCGGGCTAAACCTATTTATACTTAGCGCGTAGATATTAAGATTAAGTATAGCTTTAAGCCTTTTAGTAAAAATAGTAATAATATTAAACGAATAATTCTTTAATCTCCTTTAAGTATTAAGAAAAGAAGATACGCTTACTAAGCCTTAAGAAA
Source organism: Ophiocordyceps robertsii (assembly GCA_027405785.1). Lineage (NCBI taxonomy): Eukaryota > Fungi > Ascomycota > Sordariomycetes > Hypocreales > Ophiocordycipitaceae > Ophiocordyceps > Ophiocordyceps robertsii. The sequence continues at coordinate 48,123 of JAPEBW010000260.1, forward strand.
AACCTTAATTATAAGCTAAAGATATAAGGAGATTTAACTTATTAAGGCCTTAAAAAGTATCTTTTAATAAAGTTTAAGAAGATAATAAAGCTAATATATTTTAAGGAGTAAATTATTTTATCGCTTTTATTTACTAAAATACTAATAAAAGTAAGGCTTATATAAACGAATTAGCTATTTTATTACCCTTATTTCTTTTAAGGAAGTATAGCGAAATAGTATTTTAAAGATCTCTTAAAACTATAATAAGAAGAACTTAGCGAGCTTAGCGTTAAATTAAGCTAATAGATCCCCGCCTTATAAAAATAGTTTAAAATCCGCTTAAATATAGCAATATAAGCACGTAATAAAAAGCACTTTATTATTAAAGATATAGTAGTAAGATCCGACTTTAAGTCTTAAATATAGTGCTTATAATATAAAGCTAAGGCCGCGCTTTACTAACTAAATTACTTAATTATAGTAATTTACTAAAAGCTAGATATTTATTTATAAAAATCCTTATAATATTTAGTAAGAAACGAGGATATTAATAGATAGATTAAAAAATATAAGGAGATTCCTCCTTAGCTATAAGTTAAATATACTTAAGGATCTTAAAAGCACTTACTAGCGCGAAAGAAATAGGTTTAACCTATAAAAGGGCGAGGGCCGATTAGCTATACCCTATATATACTTAAAGAATAGTTTAGGACGTCTTAGCTATTTATTAAAGGCTTATTAAGGCCGCGGGCTATATTTTTAAACCGCTTAGTAAAAGCGGATATATTATAGGCCTTATAGCGCTCGCTAAGTTAAGGGAGAAACCCGTTTAAATAGCTAAAAATATAAGTTAAGGTCCTTTAGCTTAAAAAAGAAAGAACCTTTAAGACTATATACTTACTAATACTAAAGCTAAAATAAGTATACTTTAAAACTAAGGAAGAAACTATAGTAAAGACTTATAACTATTTAAAGGATAAAGAGTATAATATAAAAGGAGCTTAGTTAAATACTAATAAAAGCTTAAAGGAAACCGTAATTTATATTATAATAAACTTAGTTTAAGAGGTAGATAAAGTATACGGATTTTTTAGCGAAGTATTCCCCTTAAAAAATAAACGTTATTAATATTTCAAAGAAAAACACCCCCTTAACCTTAAATAAGATATTGCTATATAAAGATATAGCTTAATATAATAAGTAGTTATTTAAAAGCTATAAAGCATTTAAATAGTTAAGGCTTCCCTTAATATCTAGCTATTAAACCTTAATAGGCCGTTATAATTTACCTATATATACTTATTAGTCTATAAAAAAAAAGGCTTAAAATAAGCATTAAAGCCTATATAAATAATAAAGCAAACTAAAGCCTTTTTTAAGCTAACTTAATAAAGACCTTTAAAGATATAACTATAAACTCCTCTTAATAAATTCCTATTTTAAAAGTAAGAAGGATAGCTACTATTAAATAAGTAGAATTTACTACGTATATACTAAGAAGGCTAGATAGTAGCCTCGCGGTTATAAAGGTAAGGATTAGCGCTTAAATAGTAAAACGCTTAGCGGCTAATATATTGCTTAGCTAAGACTTTTTATTTCCTTATTAAAAAGACCTTATTAACTTTATATTAGTCTTATAAATCGGGGCTTATAAAAGGATTAAAGCCGAAGTTAAGATAGTCTAGCTAAGACTAGTAATATATAAATAGGTAATTTACTTAGTTATTATAATAATTTTAGCTAGTTCTAACTACGCCTTATCCGTATAAGTCTAGGCACCGCTATTAAAGCGTAATATAATATTTTTCCTTAATAACCTTAAGCTCGCTTTAACGATAATATAGGATTATAAGAGCTATATAATAATAAACTACTTTAAGGAACTACTAATACTTTACTAAGGCTAAAAGGTAAGTAAATTATAGACTTTAACGAGTAGTTTTAGCTATATAAGAAAGTTAACGCTACTATTCCCTTAGTAAAAGCCCTTATAGAAAATATAGATAAAATAGACCTTAGTAAAGACTTCCTATACAAAGATCTTATAATAAACTATAAGCTTAAAATCGGCCGAACTAAGGACCTACTTAAACTTACTACCGTTTAAGACGTTGAGATTTATACTAAGGACTTAAAATATATATTAAAAGTCTAAGATATCCTTTAATTATTTCCCCGCTTTTAAAGGGATAAAGGAGTAGTATATATAAATAAATCCGAATATATATATATTCCTTTAATAAAAGAATAATAATACTTATAAGTTATATTAAGATTATACTTATTAAGCGATAAGGATAAAAAGGTAGTAAATATAACATTCGGCTAGCTAACTATATAAGGCCGATTAAAACGAGTTTATAAGCTAACTCCGTTTATAGCGTTAGTATTTATAGTAGAAAAGATAGTAAACGGAAAGGAAAAGGGATAAGTAGTTATAGACTTATAAAGGATTAACGCTATTATTACTTTAAACGCTTACTTAATAACTTTTTAAAGCAATATAATTAAACGCCTTTAAAGAAAGAAGTTTATAAGTATAGTAAACGTATAATCGTTTTTCTATTAGTTCTTAGTTTATTAAAACTACTAAGAAAGGTTTATAGTTATAAGCTATTATAAGCTAAAAAGATTATAAATAATACTTATAAGCTTTAAGAACTCCTTAGTATATATTTAAAGATTTATCGATAACGTTCTTTATAGATATTAAAAATACGCGGCGGCCTATATCGACGATATTATTATCTACTTTCATATAGCTAAAGAATACCTTTAATATTTAAAGGCCGTATTTTTTGCTTTTTACGATTATAATATTACTTTATTTAAACTTAAGTCTTTCTTAGCGTACTTATCTATATAGCTCCTTAGATTTAAGGGAAACGCTATTAGCTTAATAAATATAAATAAATATATATAAGCCTTAAAGAATATTGCGTTTTTAAAGAACCTTTAATAGCTTAAGAAATAGATCGGCCTAACTAAACAATTACGCTATACGGTCTTATATTTTACTAAAAAAGTTAACGACTTATAAAAACGAAAGATAGAGCTACTTTAAGTAAGATAAGAAGAAGGAGTCCTTTTAAAGGGCTAAGAATAAGCTTAATATACCGCGAAAGCTACTTTTTAGATTACTTTAAAAAAGAAGAGGCCTTTACGATTTTAACTAAGAAACTTACTAAGCTTAAACGATTTACTACTTTAACCCCGCTTAATAAGTATTTATTTAAATTAATATATCTTAAGAATATAAAGTAGCGGCTATAGCTTTTTACTTAAAAGAAGGCACGGAATATAATAAAAAGACGCTACTAGCTTAAACTAAGGTTTAGCTTATTATTTCCTTAAGCCGCGCCTTTTAAGGCGGAGAACCTTAATACTAGCCTATAGAACTTAAAGTAGCCGGTTTAGTATAAGCAGTTTATAAGTTATATTTTATTATACTATCTATAAGAACGCTATAAGTAATTATTTTTACTAACTACATAAGTACTTATAGAATTATATACTAGAAATCCTTATTTTTTATTAGTATAAAATTTAACGATAAACTAGTCCTTGCGTTTTAATACTTAAGCTAATTCTTACTTAAGGTATACTATATCTTAAGCGTTAAAAACGTTATGTTAAACGCTTTTTTACGTTTGCCGTACTAAGACGATAGGCTAGTATTCTTAAACTAAGAAAGGGAATAAAAATATATTTAAGAAAACGAGATAACGGACTGCGTATTCCTTTACGCGGAAGTATTAATTAAATTACCGCTCTACTAAAAAATAATCAATAGATATACAAAGGATATATAGTAAGTAAAAATTAATAGCATAGCTTAGCGATAAGGATAGTATTAAGGTATAAATCCGCTATATCTGCTATATACGTTAATTATCCGACTATGTGATAACTAGCGCGCAATGTTTTTATATAGTCGGACGGATAGACATTTTATAGTTATAAGCCCGGTTCCGCGCAGCACCTTATTCGATTCCCGACAAAGGCATAGGTTTTTTACCGTAGTATATACGCGGGTTTTTTACTATTATATCTCTTATACTAAGTATATCGAGATAAGGAGGCTATTAAGGTATAAATCCGCTATATCTACTATATACGTTAATTATCCGACTATATAATAACTAGCGCGCAATGTTTTTATATAGTTAGACGGATAGACATTTTATAACAGTATCCTTAAACTCCTATTCTTTTAGTTATAAGGGTTACTATACTTTACGGAAAACGACGGATGCTAAAGACTATATATCCTTAAGACCTATACTAAGGAGATTATTAAAGACGCCTATACTAAATATTTTTATATTAGCTATACTTATATATAGTAAGATCTATTTAAAGGCTTCTTAATCTTATAGCTTAGTAAATATATAGATAAGGTTATCAATAGCTACGATGCTTATTACTATAATTAAACTAACTATAGTAAAACGTTAAAGTACCTTATCCCGATTTAAAGCCCGCTAGTTTTATACTATATTATAGCAATAAACTTTATTACTAGGCTCTTAATAGTTTAAGCTAAACAATCTCTATAAAAAGATCTTATAAAAAACTTCTTTAATACCTTATAAACTATAACTAATAAATTCTTAAAAATATATCCCCTTATCTTAAGTAATAACTAGTTTATAGCGGAAGATTAAGTGTAAGCGTTATATACTAAGCTACTTTATGCTAATTAAGGGATTTTAAAAGGGATAATCTCTAACTAAAACGTAAAGTTTACCTTAATATTTTAGCGGACTTTATAATAAGCCTTTAGTTTAAAGCTTTTTATATTTACTACTTAGTACCCTTAAACTAACGGCGTATTAAAAAAGCGAAACTAAACTATAAAAATCGCGCTATAATTCTTTACCGCTAATTTCCTAGACTTACGCTAAACTAATATACTAATCGCTTTTTAGTTAAGCCTTAATAATTCCTTCTCCTTAAAAATTTACGCGGCCCTTAGTAAGCTTATTATAAGGATAAAAATAAATAATAGCTTTTAATTCCTTAGTAACTAATTATACTTACGAAACTAAGAAATTTTATAAGAAAAAGCTAGGTTAGCTATTACTTATACTTAAGCCGCTATAAAGAATAGATATAATAAGAAATACTACTTACTAAAGTTTAAGCCTAGCGATTAAATCTAGCTGTAGCTTAGTAAGGGCTACTATATCGCGGATAGTAAACTAATAAAGTTTTAAAAAAGACGTACTAAGCTATTTAAAGTTACCGCTAAAATAAGATAGCTTATATACCGGTAAAATATAAAAAGGTCCTTTAATATCTATTTAGTCGTTTTAATAGTATAACTACGCTTAGCGGACAAGCTAGCTATACGCTTAAGCTTAGTTTAAGATAAAAAGATACTTTACTTAAATAAGAAAGAAGTAAAACGAATTTTATAAAGCTATATAATAAAGAAAAGCAGCGGAAAGCTAAGAAAAGAGTTTTTTATAGCCTAAAAAGGCTAGCTAAGTAGCTATAACTTATAAGTAAATAAAAAAGCGGTCTTCTCGCTAAAGATCGTAAAAGCTTTTAAAAAAGCATAAAAATAGTTAGCTACTTAAGTAGTTTAGATAAAAGTATAATATACGGCCTTTATAACTTAATATAAAACTCTTTAACTAAGAGAATTAAGCGGTTAGGACTAAGTATAAGACTTAAAGGCGATTAAAGGTTATAAAAAGCTATAACTTACTATACTTAAAGTAATTAGTTATTTTAATAATAATATACCGCCGTTTACTTTAAGTAATAAGGCCTTTTTAGCCTTATAATATACCTATTTAAATTCTTTTCGCCGCTTACCTTTTCTCTTTTCCTTTTTTCCTTTTATACTTATATTTCCTTTTACCGCTAGCTATAGCCCGCTATACCTTACTTACTTCTATATATATAACTTTCTTTACTTTAAGCTTACGATCTTTCTACTCCCGTTTAAAGTCCCTTTATCGTTTAATATCTTTTATAGCTAAGACTAGCTATTTTATAACTACTCTTTTAGCCCGCTTTTTTATAAGCCCTTATGCTTTTAATATAAAGAATATAAGCACGCGCTTAAGCTTTATAGATAAGGCGGCTATCGTTTATAGCCTTAAGTCCCTTAGCGAGAGTTAAAACCTTTAAGTTTAAGCTTCTATATAAACCTACGCCGCTTTTTATAGCCGCGCTTAAGCTAATAGATTTAACTTAAACTACGGCACTATAAAAGACGGCTTATATTACCCTCTTTAAATACTTAACTTAAACGACTTACTTCTTAGCCTTATACTATAGCGTAGTTTAAATAGCCGGTTTTGCGGTAACTTAGCTATACCTCCCGCTTAACTCTTACTATTTAAAAGCCCTTACTACTTATATATTTTTTAATGCGTAGCTAGAAATCTTTATTTGCGGAATAACTAGCTAATACTTAACCCCTTTAAGGTAGCTAACCTCGCTATAATTTTAAGATTTATAGCAGCCGCTATAGCTAGCGGAAACCCGCTTTAGCTAAACGACTAAAATAACGTTCGCGCTATCCTTAATTATATATTTAAGGCCTAGCTTAACTTATTTATAGCTAGGTTTATAGCGGTATTTTAAGCTACTATAGCTAAAACCCTATCTCGCTTTATACGCGGTCTAGCCTGCGCTATAAAATCCCCCTCTTAGCTTATAGCCGCTATTAGTCTTAAGGACCTATTTACTCCCGCTTAGCAAACGCTCTTTTTACTTACTGCTATACTTAGCCCGGCTATATAAAGGCGTATAAGCGCCTTATTATAATCTATCCGCTATCTCTCCTTAACTAAAGGAGATAGCGATAACTAGCCTCGCGATATATTCCGCCGCTTAATTTTATAAAAGCCGCTAATAGTTATTAATACGATCTTTAATAAGCCTAGCTTCGTAGGCTTATACTCCGGCGCTAAGATTATAATAATCGGAAGTTTCCGCTTAGCTATAAACTACGCTAAGTTTTACTTATAGGCTTATAATATATCTAAACGCGACTTAACTTTAACTTAAGTAATAAAATTCTTAAGCTTTAATATCCGCTTTATAAGCCGCACTAACTACGCGCTTTATATTTTTACCTTTAAGGCCTTAATTATAAAAAGGTTTTTTAAGACTATTTAATATATTTTAAACCTTAAGAGCGAGCAGTTAAGTAATAAGGATATTAAGGACTTTAATACTAACTTTTAAGTAAGAATATAAATATTTCATACCTTAATATTAACTATACTTATTAATATTAGCGGGATAGCTTACTCTTACTTAAATATCTTCTTAGTAGCTAAATACGTATTAATTACTTAAAAGGCATTAGTAATAGCGCTATATAAAAAAATATTAAGTTAAAATGCTTAGCAATAAAAAGCGGGGGATAGCTATAATAGTAATAATTAGTAAGATATAATATTTTACTTATAAGCAACTTATAAAGCTAATAAGTAGTATAAGAAACTTAGCGGAGAATTAAAAATAGTATAAAGGGTAAGTAAGATAATAATATAAAATAAAGCTAAAATAAAGCTAGTCGTTTATAATATATCTTATTAAGGCAATTAAATATTTCTTAGTATAAAGACTCTTTATTACTTAATAAGCGCTTAAGCGTACGCTTTAAAAAAAAGTTAAAAACCTTATTATAAGTTTAAATAAGATATATTAATCGCTTTAATAAAGATAAAGATATATAACTAAATAAGTAATAAAGATTTATAATAAAGCTAATTACTTACTATCTTAACTTACTTAGCTATTATTAGCTAAATTAGCTAAAAGAATTATTAAAAAGATAAGGATAGTATATTATTAATATAATATAAAGACGTTAATATAAAGCTATTACTTAGCGCCTCCTTTACCTTATTTTTACTTTAACCTAATAAGGATATTAGCTTTTCTTTTTTACTTAAAGGAGTTATTATAAAATTTAAATAGCTATGCTTAAACTCCTTACTTTACTTTTAAGAAGCTTTATAGAACCTTAAGATAAAAACGTTTAAAGCACGTACTATAAAAGCTCGCTTAAGAAGATATAACGGATATTATTAGTTAAACCCCGCTAAGGTTTTTAAGATATAACTATAAAAGCTTAAGAGCTTATTTAATTATAGTTTATAACGTTTTTAATTATAAATAATACTATAAAAACTACTAAGCGGATTTTATTAATATCTTTAAGGGATATTTAAGGATTGCCGTAGGATATCTTAACTATAGTTCGACTTATATTTAATAAAGGAAGCACCTTAAAAAACATAGGATAGACTTTACTATTATTATTAAGGAATATTTAAGGATATTTAAAGGATTTCCCCGACTATAGTCTATAGTATTTTTAACTAAGCTTATACTTAGTTTATTAAGTAATCTTATAAGGATATTTATAGTTTATCTATATACTAACGATTAATAAAAGGATAGTATAGTTAAAAATCTTAAAAATTTGCTTAAAAAACTAAGTATAAAGTAGCTAGCTATACTTAAAAAAAAAGATAAGCTTTTTACTATTTTTAAACCTTTATATACGTTTATATATAGTAATTAGCTTATTATATTAGCTTAACCGGCGGTAATTAGTTTATAGTACCGGCCTTAACTAGCGGTAATTAGTCCGCGCTTTATCCCCTTATCCTTACGCCGTAAAGCGTAGTAAGACTTATAATAAGGCCGTTTTTTAACCGGCTTAGTTACTTAACCGCTATTAGCTAAATACACTAAAAGACTATTAAAAAGATAAAGATAGTATACTAGTAACATAGTATTAAAACGTTATTACGAAGCTATTACTTAGCGCCTTCTTTAATTTATTTTTACTTTAACTTAATAAGAACATTTATCTCTTTTTCTTATTTAAAGAAGTTATTATAAAATTTAAGCGGCTATACTTAGACTTTTTACTTAGCTTTTAAGAAGCCTTTATAAAACCTTATAATAAAAACGTTTAAAGTATACGCTAAAAAGGCTTACTTAAGAAATATAATAAATATCGCTAAGTAAACCTTATTAAGATTTTTAAGATATAACTATAAATACTTAAAGAGGCTATTTAATTATAGTTTTTAATATTTTTAACGAAAATGGATGTTATAAAAACTATTAAATATATTTCGCTAGTATGTTTAAAGAATATCTAAGGATTTCCGTAGGATATCTTAACTATAGTTTAGCTTATTATTAACTTAAAAGATACTTTAAAATATATAAGATAAACTTTACTACGATTTTTAAGAGATATCTAAGGATATTTAAAGGATTTCCTTAACTATAGTTTATAGTATTTCTAACTAAGCTTATACTTAGTTTAAAAAGTAGTTCTATAAGAGTATTTATAGTTTATTTAAATACTAATAATTAACGGCTAAATAATATAGTTAAAGTTCTTTAAAACTAGCTTAAAAAACGAAATATAAAGTAGTTATATATACTTTAAAAAAATAATAAGATTTCTACTATTTATAAACCTTTATATATATTTATATATAGTAATTAGTTTATTATACTAGCTTAACTAGTAGTTATTCGTTTATAATACTAGTTTTAATTAATCATAATTAGTCTGTAGTACTAGCCTTAACTAGTAGTAATTAGTAAGCGCCTTATCCCCTTATTCTTATACTATAAATCGTAGAAAGAAGTAGTTATTTAAAAGCTATAAAGCGTTAAAACAATTAAGGCTTCTTTTAACGTTAACTATTAAGCTTTTATAAGCACTTATAATTAACTTTTATATACTTATTAATTTATAGAAAAGTAAGGCCTAAGATAAGTATTAAATCTTCTATAAGTACTAAGGTAAACTAAAGCCTTATTTAAGCTAACCTTTTAAAAACCTTTTAAGACGTAATTATAAACTTCTTTAAATAAATTCTTATTTAAGAAGTAAGAAAGATAGCTACTATTAAATAAGCGGAATTTACTATATAAATATGAAGAAGACTAAATAGTAGCCTCGCGTTCGTAAAAGTAAATATTAGCACTTAAATAGTAAAACGCTTAGCGGCTAATATACTACTAAGCTAAGATTTTCTAGTTTTTTACTAAAAAGACCTTATTAACTTTACTTTAGTTTTACGGATAAAGGCTTATAAAGAGATTAAAGCTAAAGTTAAGATAGTTAAGCTAAAGTTAGCAATATATAAATAAGTAATTTACTTTACTACTATAATAGTTTAAGCTAGTTTTAGCTACGCTTTACTTATATAAGTCTAGGCACTACTATTAAGACATAATATAATATTCTTCCTAAATAGCCTTAAGCTTACTTCGATAATAATATAGGATTATAAAGGCTTTATAGCAATAAATCGCTTAAAAGAACTATTTATACTCCGCTAAAGCTAAAAGGTAAGGATAATTATAAACCTTAATAAATAGTTTTAGCTTTATAAAGAAGTTAATATTATTATGGTTTTAGCAGAAGTCTTTATAAAAAACTTAAAATAAATAAACCCCTTTAAGAATATAAAAGAGTGATTTTTTCTACCTTAATAAATTAGCTTTTTAATCCTTACTTTATTAGCTATATATAGGGGGGTATATAAATTATACAAAAACCCGTATTAAATACCTTAGCTTCGGCTCGCTATCTTTTAAGTTTTTACATTTTTATATAACGTCTATAGCGTTATATACAAGACTAAGGAGGTTAAGGTAGCGAGATAAAATAAGGATTTACTTTAACCTATACTAACCTTAACTTACTTTTAACACGAATTGCTATATAAGAAAGGGATATATAACTATAAGGCAAAATAATTTAAGATTACTATTCCTTAGGCTTTAAGACTGCGCGAAGGCGGGTCCGGATATATTACTCCGTTTCTTTATATTTATCTATAAAAGGCGAATTTCCTACTACTAAATAGCTAAAGATTCTATAAGCACTTACGCACTTAATTCTTTATTAATTAATTCTAGCTAAATCCTACCTTATATCATATTAACTTCTTTATTACGTGCTAGTATATAATCCCCTTATTTCCTTATAATTCTCGCTGCTGCTTTAACCTTTAATAGGTTATAAGCCAGGCTTATCTTACTATGCTAAGAAATTAATTACTTCTTTAACTTACTTTAAAACATTCCGAGAAAAATATAACCCCTCTCTTTAATTACCTCTCTATTCCCCCTTAAGGTTGAACCTTAATTAAACAACTAAATCTTTTAGACTTTGTACTTAAAGATATCTTAACCTTAATTACCTCCTTTAATCCCTTCCCCTTTTTAGAAAAATCTCGAAAAATCCCTTTATCTATACTAAACTCTCTTAAAATTCTATCTTCTCCGTTTAAACCCTCCCTTACTTTAGAAAATTCCGGAGAATTTCTTTTACTAATTCTTACAGACTTCTTTTATCATTCGACCCTTTTAAAGTAAAGAATTAACTTTTCTTAACTTACCTATTCTATCTTACTAAAGATATATAAAATAGTAGGCTAGAAGGAAAACGAGTTTTTTAAGTTAAAGGGTAATGTAAATTATACCTTATAAACTATTAAAATACGAGCAATTCTTATTATAGAAAATCTTATAGCTGCTTTAAAGTAAGCTAATTATATTAAGACAGAAGAGGGTCTTACTTTAATTTTCCTACGCTTAGAAAACGGTCCCTTAATATAGATTAAGCATATAATAACTACTAAAGATACTTAAGAAGGGCTATAAAAGCTTTATAATCCCTTAAATTTCTCGTCGAATTATTTACTTATAAAATACCTATCTAACTTAAGTCCCTCGGACCTATAATTAGAAAAATACTTATATAAGGTAAAAGAAGTCTAGAAGGAATTAAAATCTTAAGAAATAGATATTCTAAAAATAGTTTTTATAGTATAGATTTTAAATTCCCTTAGTAAGGAGTTAAAAAGCTATATAACTAATATTATACCAAGCCTTAAGTATAATTCTGCCGTCGTTTCCCTTTAGACTCTTATAGCTAGTCTTTTAAACGAAGCTAAAAGGGTAAAGGATATAAAGGATTCTTTAAAAAAAGCTTTTTTCCTACGAAAAAAGCGTAAGAAAAAATAAGGGAATTCTTCGAATTCTTACTATAAAGAATGTAAAAACTTAGGCTATTTAGTAGCTAATTACTTCGAACTTTACTTTAAAAAAGCCCGTTTTAATTAAGTGCTAAAAGGTAAGGAATTAGACGATTTAAATAAGGTTATAAAAAGGAATGCTACCTTAAAAAAGCCTTCTTTTTCTTCTTCTTTTTTTTTAAAGTAAAACTAAGCGAAGAGGGAGATAAGGTCTTAAATTAAACAAAAATAGACTTTAATATAAATCTTTTCGACCTTTCTTTATTATTCCTCTTTAATAACACCTTTAATTATTTCTCTTAAGCCCTTACCCTTAAGGTAGCCTCGGATAACTCTTTAAAGGTAATTTTAACCTTTATAAAGGAGCCTCCTTTAAAAGCAGATTTAAAAGCTAATAAAGATACTCTTTTAAGACCTCTAAAAGCCTTACTCCCTCGGATCCGAGAAATAGTATTAAAGGCTAAAGAAGGAGGATTTCCTAAATATAGTAAAAAGACTCTTAATTTTATATATAATATTAGTACTACTAGGTATATAGTTATAAATAAGAATTATCTTATTAACTATAAAGAGATTACGACTAAAGTTTGCAAAGGAAAAGCTTTCTTTATATTAGTAAAAGGAAAAGGGGATTTAGTATTTAAATTCTTATACTTTAAGACTAAATATACTCTTAAAGATTGTTTTTATATACTTGAAATTAAAGTTAATATAATTAGCTAGTTATATTTTAAAAATACCTATGCCCTAATAAGTAAGGATAAGGTTCTTCTTTTAAATAATAAAGCATAGATTCTTATTAAAGAATATCTTAAGAATAAACTTTACTATATTCCTTTAAAACCTTTACTAAAAAGGAATTTCCTCCTTATTACTACTTTTAAGGCGAAGAATATAGATTTTTATACTTAGTATTTACGCCTTAAGTATATAAATTATAAGGCAATCTTAAAAGTATTTAAAAGGTAAAATAAAGACATAAAGATACCTTTAAAAGAAGAAAATAAAAGAAAATAATATGAGATTTATATAAAGGTAAAGGCTATATATAAGGTAAATAAACAACCTTCGAATAAAACCTATTCTTACTTTAAAAATAGTATTAGATATTTAAGGGCTTATTAAAACGCCTACTTATAATAAATATTACTATGATATTTCTTTCCTAAATATAAGAACCTGATTTCGAGACCTATACTTTTTATAAGGTAAGGGGGAAGCTATATAAAGGTTCTTAGAATTTACAAATAAGGTAGAAAATAACCTAAATAAAACTAAGATTAAAGGGGTATTTTAAAATAATGTAAAAGAATTTAAATATAAGATAAAAACATACTATAGAAAACATAGTATCTTATTTAATTCTAGCTTTTTAAGAGCACTGGAATTAAATAGTAAATAAAAGAGAATAAATCGCACTATATTAAAAAAAGTCCGTTCTTTATTATATACGGCAAGACTACTTGAATATTTATAAAGTAAAGCAGTTTTTATAGGTGCTTACTTATATAATAAATCTCTACATTTAGCTCTAGGTTTTAAAAGTCTTATTAAAAAGAGGGATAATATTATTATATCTTTTAAGCCCTTAAATAAGATTAAAACCTTTTAAAGCCTTCTTTATTATAAGAATAAAGACCTTAAAGATAAGCTTAAGGCTAAAGCTTTTAAAGGAGTTATTATAAGGTATTTTAAAAATGCTTACAAAGTCTAGGATTTATTTAAGTAAAAATCAATAGTCTTAAAAGATATTACTATATTAAAAAATAAGTTTATTAATAACCTTTTAAGTTTTATTAAGAACTTCAATTTTAATATTACTTTAAAGAATTAAGAAATGCTAGAAGCTTATAGCCTTATTATTATAGAATTTAAATAGCTATGCCCGGACTTCTTACTTTACTTTTAAGGAGCCTTACGGAACCCCGCGATAAAAACGCTTAAAGTATATACTATAAAAGCTCGCTTAAGGAGATATAACGAACATTACTAGTTAAACCCCGCTAAGGTTTTTAAAATATAACTATAAAAGGTTAAGAGCTTACTTAACTATAGTTTATAATGTCTTTAACTATAAAAGATACCGTAAAAACTATTAAGCGGATTTCGCCGGTATCTTTAAAGAATATTTAAGGATTTCCGCGGGATATCCTAACTATAGTTTAACTTATTTTTAACTATAAAAGCACTTTAAAAGATATAAGATAAACTTAACTACGATTTTAGAGGGATATTTAAGGATATTTAAAGGATTTCCTTAATTATAGTTTATAGTATTTCTAACCGGGCTTATACTTAGTTTATTAACCGATTTTATAAAGATATTTATAGTTTATCTATATATTAATAATAGATAAAAGAATAATATAGTTAAAGATCTGTAAAGTTAGCTTAAAAACCTAAGTATAAAGTAGCTAGCTATACTTTAAAGAATAAATAAGCTTTTTATTATTTTTAAACCCCTATATATATTTACGTGCGGTAATTAGTCCGTTATACTAGCTTAACTAGCGGTAATTAGTTTATAGTACTAGCTTTAACTAGTAGTAATTAGTTTATAACACCGGCCTTAACTAGTAGTAATTAGTCCGCGCTTTATCCTCTTATCCTTATATTATAAAGCATAGTAAATAGAAGCAAATCTTACCTATTTAAATAAAAATCCCTTAAATATCTACTAGGCTAAGAGTAACTATATTATATAATTAAGTACTTATCTTATAAGAAGTTAGATACTAAATAATATTTTCTTTAATAAGAAGTTCTTATTAGCCTTTAAGTCTAACCTTAATAATAAGTACCTCTTCCTTAATACGCTTATAATAAAACTTTAAAATAAGTAAGCTATAAAAGTAAAAAAGGCCGCGGCTTACTAAGTATACCGGTTTAATAATCTCCTTTACCTTTTTTTAAAGTACTATACCGCAATAGCCTATAAAGCTAAATAAGATATAAAATAAGTCTTACTTACTTAAGCTAAGACTATTACCTTTTAAGAGGTAATCTACTTTTTAAATACTAATAAAAGATAGACTATAAAACGATAAAACTTATATAATTAAGTAAATTAAATTTAGTATTACTTAAATAGATTAATTATCTTTTAAATAGAAAAAGTAAAGATAAGCTAACCTTAAAACTATCCGGCTTTTTACTTACTAAATACCTTTTAAATCGAACTTCTAATAAAGTTACTTTTTCTTTAAAACGATAAGCTTAATAAATATTTTTACCGCGTATTACTAATAATATTTAGCTTAAGAGCCTTAACTAAAAATCCGCTTTAAAGGATACCCGGTAATTTCTTAGTTTAGTAATACTATTTAGCCTTATTCGCTATAGCCGCGCTAACTAAAGTATTTTCGGGACTCTTAATTAATAAAAACGAGCCTCTTATACTAAGGGCCTTATAGTATACCGGATTTTAAAATACGTATAAGACAGAAGGTTAAGCATTTAACGAGAGTATTAAAACTAATACCTTAATAATAAGCGATAAGGACGCGGTAAATAATACCCTTAGCGGGCTAAACCTATCTATACTTAGCGCGTAAATATTAAGATTAAGTATAGCCTTAAGCTTTTTAGTAAGAATAGTAATAATATTAAACGAATAATTCCTTAGTCTTCTTTAAGCACTAAGAAAAAAAGGTATACTTACTAAGCCTTAAGAAAAACCTTAACTATAAGCTAAAGATATAAAGAGATTAAACTTATTAAGACCTTTAAAAGTTATAAGAGAGTGATTTTACTACTTTAATAAATCAGCTATTTAATCCTTACCTGATTAGCTAAGCATAGGGGGTTGTATAAATTAAATAAAAACCCGCATTAAATAGCCTAGCTTCGGCTCGTTATTTTCCAGGTCCTTACGCCCTTATACAACGTCTATAACGTTATGTACGGAACTAAGGAGGTTAGGGTGGCTAGATAAAACAAGGATCCGCACCAACCTTAACTAACTTTAAACACGAATTGCCGCATAAGGAAGGGACGTCTAGCCACGGGGTAAAATGCTTTGAAATCAACATTCCTCGGGCTTTAAGACCGCCTAAAGGCCGGTCCGGATATGTCACTCCGTTCCCTTACATTTATCTATAAAAGGCGAATCTCCCGCCACTAGATAGCTAGAGATTCTACAAGCACTCACGCACTCAATTCTTTATCAATTAATTCCAGCCAAAATCCTGCCTTACACAACATCGACTCCTCTATCACGTGACATCACGTGATTTCCTGATTTCCCCACAATCTCGCTGCTGCTCTAACCTTTAACAAAAGTATCCTTTAATAAAGTTTAAGAAGATAATAAAGCTAGTATATTTTAAGGAGGAAACCGTTTTATTAACTTTATCCGCTAAAACGCTAATAAAAGTAAGGCTTATATAGATAAATTAGCTATTTAATTGCTTTTCTTTTTTTAAGGAAGTGCGGCGGAATAGTATTTTAAGGACCTTTTAAAACTATAATAAGAAGAACTTAGTAAGCCCGGTATTAAACTAAGCTAATAAATCTCCGCTTTATAAAAACGGTTGAAATCCCGCTTAAATATAGCAATATAAGTACTTAATAAAAAGCTAAAGCCGCGCTTTATTAGCTAAACTACTTAATTATAGTAATTTACTTAAAGCTAGATATTTACTTATAAGAATCCTAATAACGTTTAGTAAGAAAGAAGGATATTAATAAATAGATTAATAAATATAAGGAAATTCTTTCTTAGCTATAAGTTAAATATACTTAAGGATCTTAAAAGTACTTATTAGCGCAAAAGAAATAGGTTTAGCCTATAAAAAGGTAAGGGCCGATTAGCTATACCTTATACGTACTTAAAGAATAGTCCGGGATGCCTTAGCTATTTATTAAGGGCTTGCTAAAGCTATAAGTTATGTTCTTAAACCGCTTAATAAGGGTAAATATACTATATGCTTTATAACGCTTGCTAAGTTAAGGGAAAAATCCGCTTAAATAATAAGGAATATAAGCTAAGGTCCTTTAGCTTAAAGAAAAGGAACTTTTAAGACGATACGATTGCTAACGCTAAAGCTAAAGCGGACATACCCCGCGATTAAGGAAAGAACTATAATAAAGACTAATAACTATTTAAAAGATAAAAAGTATAATATAAAAGGAGCTTAGTTAAATACCGATAAAAGCTTAAAGGAAACCGCAATCTATACTATAGTAAACTTAGTATAAGAGGCCGATAAAGTATATGGATTTTACGGCGAAGTATTTCTTTTAAAGAATAAGCTTTATTAATATATTAAAGATAAATACCCCCTTAACCTTAATTAAAACGTTACTATATAAAGATATAGCTTAGTATAATAAGTAGTTATTTAGAAGCTATAAAACGTTTAAATAGTTAAGGCTTCCCTTAACGTTTAGCTATTAAACCTTAATAGGCTGTTATAATTTACTTATACACGCTTACTAGTTTATAGAAAAGAAAGGCTTAAAATAAGTATTAAAGCCTATATAAATACTAAAGTAAACTAAAGCCTTATTTAAGCTAACTTAGTAACGACCTTTTAAAACGTAATTATAAACTCCTTTTAACGAATTTTTATTTAAAAAGTAAGAAAGATAGCTACTATTAAATAAGTAAAATTCACCGTATATATACTAAAAAGGCTAAATAGTCGCCTTATAATTATAAAGGTAAGGATCGGCGCTTAAATAATAAAACGCTTAGCGGCTAATATATTACTTAGCTAAGACTTTTTAGTTGTTTATTAAGGGGACCTTATTAACTTTAAGTTAGTTTTACGAATCGGGGCTTATAAAAAGATTAAAGCTAAAGTTAAAATAATCTAGCTAAGACTAGCGATATATAAATAAGTAATTAACTTAGTTATTATAATAATTTTAGCTAGTTTTAGCTATAGCGTACTTATATAAGTCCGGGCGCCGCTATTAAAGCATAATATAATATTGTTTTATAATAACCTTAAGCTTGCTTAGATAGTAATATAAGATTATAAGAGCTTTATAGCGATAAACTATTTTAAGGAACTACTAGTACTCTGCTAAAGCTAAAAGGTAAGGATAATTATAAACCTTAATAAGTAGTTTTAATTATATAAAAAGGTCGACGCTACTACTTTTTTAGCGGAAGCCTTTACGGAAAATCTAAATAAAATAGACTTTAGTAAGGACGTTTTATAAAAGGATCTTATAGTAAACTATAAACTTAAAATTAGCTAAATTAAAGACTTACTTAAACTTACTATTAATAAAGGCGTCTAAATCTATGCTAAGGACTTAAAATATATATTAAAAGTCTAAGATATCCTTTAATCGTTTCCCCGCCTTAAAAGGGATAAAGGAGTAATATATATAAACGAATCCGAATATATATATATTCTTTTAGTAAAAGAATAGCAATACTAATAAGTTATATTAAGATTATACTTATTAAGCAATAAAGATTAAAAGGTAGTAAATACGATATTTAGCTAGCTAACTATATAAGGCCGATTAAAATAAGTTTATAAGCGAACCTTATTTATCGCGCTAGTATTTATAGTATAGAAATCGGTAAATAAAACGGAAAAGGGATAAGTAATTATAGACTTATAAGGGATTAATGCTATTACTACCTTAAACGCTTACTTAATACCCTTTTAAAGTAATATAATTATTAAAGGTTAGAGCAGCAGAAAAACTTTAGGGAAATCAGGAGATCACGTAATATTACGTAATAAGGAAGTCGATATTATATAAGGCAGGATTTGGCTAGAATTGATTGATAAAGAATTAAGTGCGTGAGTGCTTATAGAATCTCTAGCTATCTAGTAGCGGGAGATTCGCCTTTTATAGATAAATATAAGGGAACGGAGTGACATATCCGGACCGGCCTTTAGGCGGTCTTAAAGCCCGAGGAATGTTGATTTCAAAGCATTTTACCCCGTGGCTGGACGTCCCTTCCTTATGCGGCAATTCGTGTTTAAAGTTAGTTAAGGTTGGTTTAGGTCTAGGCGGATCTTTGTTTTATCTAGCCACCCCAACCACCTTAGTTCCGTATATAACGTTATAGACATTATATAAGGACGTAAGGACCTAGAAAATGACGAGCCGAAGCTAGGCTATTTAATGCGGGTTTTTATATAATTTATACACCCCTTTATGCTTAGCTAATTAGGTAAGGATTAAATAGCTAATTTATAAAAGTAGTAAAATCACTCTCTTATAGCCTCCCTTAAAGAGTAGATTTATATACTCTTTATAGATTTATTAAGGTAGTATATATATAAGGTAAAGTCCTTAGTTATATAAGAAAACCTCTTTTATACCTAGGATATATAAAAAACCTTTCTTTTTAGGAAAAAATATCGTAAGGTATATACTTATAGAAAAAACCTTATAGAAGGAAAAATCTTAAAATTTTATTATCTAGGCGTAAATAGGTAGCCTAGTCTCTAGGAAAAATTAATTTAAAAACCTAGTTCTTTTAATCTTTATCTAGGAAACCTTTTTAATAGGAAAAAACCTAGTAAGAGGAAAGGTATAGAAAGCAAAAGAATACCTTTTAACTACTCCTTTAATTAATAGGACTTCTTATACTAAGGATAATCCGGTCCTAAACGTATTAATTAAAGCAGGACTTAATTCCTTAGTAAAGATATTAGTTATATTATCTTCTAATTTAATATAGAAGACCCTGATTTCTTTATTTCTTATATTTATTCTCGTATAGTGGTATGTAGCGCGTATATGTTTAGTACGCTTATGGAATTCAGGATTTTCTGCTAGCTTAATAGCAGCAGTATTATCTATTAAAATAGGGGGAATACTATTTAAGATCTTAATAGATAAATCTCTAGTAATTGCAGTAAAGAGACTATTTAAATATATAGCTTCTTTTGCAGCCTCCCTAAGGCCTATATATTCTGCCTCGCACGTAGAGAGAGCAACTGATTTTTGCTTAGAACAAGCCCAACTTATAACGTTGTTATATATATAAAAACAGTACCCTAAGACTAAGCAGGCGTCTGTTAAATCTAAGGCCCAACTAGCATCAGTATAACCTTTTATATATAAAAAGTCTAAAGGAATATTACACGTATATTTAATCTTAAGGCTAGGGAATTTATTTAA
>JAPEBW010000261.1:0-68204 GCA_027405785.1 Ophiocordyceps robertsii
CCGGATTTTCATTCGCACTTATTATACGGATATTAAGGTATTACGAAAACCTATAATAGAATTAAAAACTATTATAATACCTACAACCTTTATAAGAAAATCTAAGGAGTTATTAAGTTATGCGACGTATATAATAAAAGCAAAGCTATACGATATAAGCCTTATAATAACTTAATTCTTCTAGAAGTTTCTTTAAGACCTTAAGACTTTATAGCTTTAAACTTTATTATAAAACTACTAAGGTCTATAGATCCTATAACTAATATAAAATACGATTTTATTTTAGTTATAGGTAATCGTCTTACGAAGTATAGCTATTTTATTCTAACGTATAAAGCTATAGATATAAAAAAGTTATCTTATACTTTTATAAGATATATTATAGCTAATTAAGGACTTCCGAGTTCGATTATTTCGGATAGAGATTAGAAATTTATTTTAAATTTCTAGTAAGGTTTAACGTAAGCCTTAAGTATAAAGCATAAATTATCTACTGCTTTTTACTTTCTTATAGACGGAATAATAAAACGATTAAATTAAACGCTTAAGCAATACCTTAAAAGCTACGTAAATTATTAGTAGGATAATTAGCTTTTTAAATTGCCTATATTATAGTTAGCGTATAATACCTATTATTTTAAGCCTATTAAGTATACTCCGGCATTCGCGAATTATAGCTTTATACCCGAAGCTTATAAGTCTTCTTTATTAAAAGACGTTAAAGCTAAAAAAGCTATATTAAACTCTAAGCAGTTAATTAGCTTATACGGATTTATAAAATCAGAATTAAAATATATTACTAAGAAGATATCGTATTATTACGATAAGAGATAGTCTTTAAAACCTTCTTTATTTAAAAGCGATAAAGTATATCTTTTAACGAGGAATCTTAAGACTAATAAACTAAATAAGTCTTTAAATTATAAGAAAATAGGACCTTTTAAAGTTATAGAGAAAATAAAAAAGGTTAATTATAAGTTAGAACTTTTAACTAGTCTACTTATATACCCTATTTTTTATATCTTTTTATTAAAGCCGACTTTACGGAATACTAAGGTAGTAAGAGAGCTAGACTTAAAGAGAGTTAAAGAGAGCGAATATATAGTAGAGGCTATACTTACTAAGAAAATAGAAAATTAAGAACACTTTTATTTAGTAACGTAGAAAGACTATCTTAGTTCGGACAATACTTAAGAACCTATAAAGCACTTAAGAAATGCTTTAAGAAAAGTTAAGGATTTTAATCGATAAAACCCTTAAGTAGAAGTATTAGCTTCTTTAAGCTAGGATTTCTTTACTATCCTAGATAGTAAAAGTAAAAGGAAATCTAAATAAGATATTTCTTTAAAAAAGATTTATAAAGATAAAAAATAAGGAATTTCTTTAAAGAATTCTTAAGGTTACTCTCTTTAAAGTAAGATTTCTTTAATTATTTAAATAGTTTCTTAAAAGTTAAGAAGAACCTATAAAAAAAAGACGTTTATCTTTCTAGGTTTAAAAAGACCTTAAAGAGGGGAATATATAACGGAAACCCTATTTTATTAGTAATCCTAAGTACTAAAAGTACTAATATCTAGTAAAGTAAATACCGCTAAATATAAAGGAGTGATTAGTAAAGTAAATACCGCTAATTATAAGTTATAACTATTAAAGTAAATACTAGTAGTTATAAGGAGAGACGATATAGCCTAATAGTTAAAGATAGCTAGTATTAGCTATAAGCGGTATAGGCTAAACGCGCTTATATTTAGCTTAGGTTAGCCTTAGCTAGTAACGGGATTTATATCGCAAAGATCGACTAATGCCTTATATAATTAACCGATGCCTTATATAAAGCTAAGGTAAGAGGCCTTACTTTAAAAGAGGATAGAATCTTATAAAAGGTTTTAAGATAAGGATATCTAGTCTTATAGGCTAGTTATAAGTAATAAAACGTATATTACTTATAACTAGTAATAAAGATAGCGTAAGCTATTTTTATTAGCTTAAGAAGTGGTTTAGTAACCTTATAAGTTATATAAGGTGTAAGTTATAGTTTAATATATAAAAGTATGTAAAAGTATATAAAAGCATATAAAAGTAAAACCTTTAGGTAGCCTTAGAAAAGTATAAAAGGAGGTCTTCGCTCCTCTTTCCCTTAACTCCTTTCCTTTCTTTTTTTTTTCTTCTTTAGCTAGTTTTAACCTAAGAAATCCGCATAATAAGATACCCTTACCTTATTCGGTTTAGTAGTCTGCACTAAGTCTTCTTTATCCCTTTCCGAACGTGAATTTAAATTAGACAAATTATACGAGACTACTTAGCGTACGAGAAACGCTAGGGGTTTTATAATACTTATCTTTAAGTAGTAGCGTAAATATATCGAAATATCTCTTTAGTATATTTCTAAGTATTTTTAAATAATAATCCTTAAAGTATTTTAAGTTAATAGTACCTTTTAAAGGTCTTATATACTATATTTTCTTTTTAAAGTATTTTAAGCTAATAGTAAGTACCTTTTAAATACTACGAGCTATTTTTATATATCTTATTCTTAATCTTTTTCTTATTCCGTTTCTTCTTAATCTTATCTTTTTACTTAGGTTATTACTACTTAATATTCTTTAAGATATTTAATAGATTTCTTTTTAATAAATTATAAGTAGCTTTATAATTAATTCTTAAGCTTTTAGTTTCTTTATTAAGGTTCGGCTTTTCTTTCGCTTATATTATACTAATTATAGCTACTTTATCTTTAATCGTATTTATTATCTTATCGTCTTTTATTACGATATCTATTACGATATTTATATCTATATAGGAAGCTTTATTATCTTTATCGTTACTATTCCTTATATAGTTATCGTTAGGTATTACTATATTTAAATTATTCGAGCGTTTTATTTTAAGGTCGTCTTTTATTAAACTATAAAGAGAAATATTTAAAGCATTATTTTTAAACCTTAAAAGACTTTTATCTTAATCTATTATAAAATTATATTTTTATAAAAAGGGTAGTCTTAATATAATATTATAGCTAATAGCTAAAATATTAAAAGAATCTTTAAAGTTATAAATCCTAATCGTATACTTAAAAAGATTAGTTTTTAGTATAATCTTACTATTATTATACTAAAAGGGTAATCCTTTTATAAAAAAAAGTATATAAGGCTTATCTTTTCTTTTATAATATAATTCTTAATAATTTACCGTTATAAGGGAGATATAGCTACTTATTGCACCGTAATTTACTAATACGTTAAGGCGATATCCTTTTAATTTTAATAAAAGGGTTATTTTTATACTTTAAGAATTGTTATTTAATATAAGTAAGTTCTTTTTACTAAGAAATAGCCTTATTATTTTTAAGCTTATTAGTTTTTTACCTCGTTTACTAACTTCTTAATAAATCTTAATTCTTTTTACGGAACTAATCTATCTAAGCTATTAAGCTTCTTAATAGCTTTAAAAACTAAATCCTTAATAATAGCATAATCTTTTATTATAGTTTTATTAATAAAAACTCTTTTAGTACGAATTATCTTATTATATTATCTAAGGTTATTATACTTATTTTACTACGTTTTTAGCTAGTTCTTAAGCATATCTTTTAAGAATCTCTTTACTTTTAAAGGTATATCTAAATTATAATTCTTATTACGAAGATTATAATTTGTCTCGAAATACTTACTATATCGTTTAAATATATTTTTAATAGCTAAATTAAGGAATTCCGTATATTTTTTAAGCTTATTAGCTAGCTTATCCTTTTTTTTCTTAAGATCGTCTTTATTTTTAATTAAATTAGTAATATATATAAAAAGAGATATATAATCTTCCTTTAGCTTAATTATCTTATTTATTAAAGCTAGGCTACTATCTTAAAGGCTTTTAATAGTTATTTTATTATACTATTTAAAAAGTAAAAGTTATTTAATTTTAACCTAGTTATTAGTATTTTCTTATATAAGTTCCTCTTTATTAACTTTAATATCCTCTTTAAGGTTCTTTATAAAAACCTTAGTATTAGTAATAAGTTCCTTAATCATTATAGCGGGTTTATTAAAAGTCTTCTTTAGTTTAAGAAACTATCCGCTTCCTTACTATTATAGGCTATGCTATAGGAAGAGCTATAGTTATACTATAGCGAACGACTTAAAGTCGGGCTAATATATAACTAAAGTCGTATAAGACTTTACCTAAACTTAGCCCGAGTTCGACCCGAACTTAACCTAAGTACGGGCTATTTAAGCAACCTTTATAAAGTATAAAGCTACGTAGCCTAAATAGAGATTTCCCCTTTCCCTTTTTAGCTTTAAATAAACATTTATTCGGCTACGTACTACTAAACTAAGTATACGTAGGCCCTTAATATATCTAAAGCTCTTTTTAAATAAGGTTATATAACCTAAAAAGAGACTCGCTAATTACGATATAGCGCGAGTAAGAAGCTTACTTAGTATAAGGGGGCTATGCTTATAAGGCTTAGGAGGGAGGGCTAAGAGAGGCTAATATTTAAATAAGGGTCGAATAAGTAATCCTCTTGCTATAAGTAAAGGCCGTTAAAACGAGCTACTAAGTTTAAGCAAGCTAGTAATAGATTTAATAGCTAATAAGCTAGTTTAAGGCCTTAATATAAAAGCTAAAAAAGATAGTAAGGATATATATATAAGGAGGGGCCGGCCTACTAATCGGTAGTTTAATACTACCTTATAATATAATAGCGAGGGCCGTAATACTTATAATAAAGAAAGAAGCAATAAAGAAAAAGGACTAATAAAAGCTACTTTTAGCGCTAAGGAAATTTAATAGCTAGCGGCGCTACTTTACGCTTAAAGCACGATATATATAAGAAAAGTATAAGATCGATTAAAACTTTTTCTTAAGCTTAAAAGAGGCTTTTTACTTAATCTATAACTACTTAAATATAAGGCTATAGCAGACTATAGCGACTTATTACGGCACCGGCGCGGACTAAGGTTACGATTAGTAGGAGTTCCTTAAGTACCTCGATTCGATTTACCTTAACGTTAATATTTAATCGCAGGCGGCGGCGGCTATCCGCACGATTAAATAAGGAGAGAACTAAATATTTACGGCGTTCCTCCTTAAGTTTAAGTAAAGGCTCTTTAAAGCGGGAGGGGGGTCGTAGCTATATAATATATAGATCGTATTCTTAAAGGGCGCTTTAAGCCTTCGCCTTAAGGAGGCGCTTATAATAGTCGACCTCTTAACCTTAAGCTTCTTAGCGTATATTAATTAAGTAGCGTAGATCGCGGTAAAGCTAAAAAAGGTTTAGTAAACTAAATAGCCGTTTTAAAGCTAAAAGAAGGTAATAAAGGGGGGAACCTAAGACCGAAAAGACTTAAAGGGTAATACCTTAATAAGTAAAATTAACGCTATAACCTAGCTAAAAGGAAGATAAAGCTAGCCCGATATATAAAAGTATTTTGCTTATAGGATAACGGGGTATATCGCCCGCTTTTATAAAAAGAAGAAAGAAGGAACCTTATAAGTAGCCGTAGCTATAACTAAAGAGGTAACTAAAGTAAATTCCGATTTAGGAAAAGAGGAACCTTAGTATAAAGTTAAGCGCTAAAAGAGAAGGAGAAATAGTAAGCGGCTTAAAGGTCAATAAAGAAGCACCTTATGCTAGACTTAGTACTACTTAAGGTTAATATTAATAAGAAAAAGGGGCTTAACGCACTTATAGATATAGGCTATAACTACTATACTATAATAAGCGAGGGGGTAGCGATAAGGCTATAGATACTTTTTGCGGATAAGATAAGGAGGCTACTATAGCCCTTCTTAAAAGATATACTAACGCTTTAAATAAAGGGGATTATAGCGTTTAAGATAAAGATTAACGGGCACTTAAAATAAACATTCGCTTATATAGTACCGGAGTTAAGCTACGATATGTTCTTAAGGAGACCGTAGATAAAGAAGAACGAGGTAGTCTACGACGCTAAGGGGGATTAAATCCGGCACGGAAAAGCGGGGATTTAGATCGGCCTTTAAGGATTAAAGGAAGCCGCAAAGATTGCGAATATCTAGGAAGTAAAGCTAATAAGCGCCTTTATCTTTACGGCGGAGTACCGATAAAAAAGGGCTTAAAGGGATAGCTAAGGGCAATAATAAGCGCTTAATATAAAGGCGGTTATAATAAAGGACGTAAAAAAAGCCTTTTAGCTAAAGACGCCGGTTAACCTAGCGGACTATATCCCGGCTTAAGCACTATAGGCTTATCCGGACCTTTTTATACTTATAAAGGCACTTAAGTAACCCTTATTCCGATTAAGCGTAGACTATAAGATCTATCTTACTTTAAATAAAGATAGTAAGGAGCTACTATTATTATAAAGGCCCCTTTACGATATATTAAAAGAAGAACTCCTTATTCTTTAAAAGACCTTAAACAAGCTACTAAAAGCGAACCTTATCCGCTTAAGCAGTTTATTAGCTATAGCGCCGGTATTGTTTATAAGAAAGGCTAATAGCTAATTACGCTTTTACTACGACTACTAGGCTTTAAATATAATTATAAAGAGGGACCGGTATACGCTATTATTAATTATAGAAACGCTAAGGATACTAGCGAAGGTACGTTAGTTTACGAAACTTAATATCGTTATAGCGTTTTATAAGATTAAAATCGCAAAGGGCTACGAGTTTAAGATAGCCTTTTAAATAAGGTTCGGACTATTTAAATAGTAAGTATGCCTATTTAGCTTTATAAGAACGCCGGCTACCTTTTAGCGCTATATTAACTAAGTTTTTAAGGACTACCTCTATAAGTTCGTTATAGTATATATAAACGATATTTTAATCTACTTATTAAGGTCGCTTTATAACTACTAAGAAAAGGTAGCGAAAGTACTTAGAAAGTTATAAGAGGTAGGCCTTATACTAAACCTATAAAAATACGACTTTATAATAAAAGAAGTAAAGTACTTAGGTTTTATTATATAGGCTAAGGGTAAGGTTTAGAGCGACTTAAAGAAGATTTAAGCTATCTAAATATAGTAAGCGCTAAAGAACGTAAAGGGCGTTTAGAGCTTTTTTAGGTTTATAAATTACTACTATACTTTTATCCCGCTTTATGCTAAGGCCTCGCGGTGCTTAAACGGCCTTTATAAAAAGAACGCGATGTTTTTATAGACTAATAAACACTAAGCCGCGTTTAAGTTTATTTAGGAGGTATTTTATAATACGCTAGTACTATAGCTATACGACCTTAAAAGGGAAATATACTTAAAGGCGGACTACTTTAAATATATAATAAGCAACGTGCTAATATAAGTAGGACTAAATAGGATATAATACTTAGTAAGGTTCTTTTTAAAACGACTTAACGCAGCGGAGTATAACTACTTAATCTACGATAAAGAGTTACTTACGATTATATAATACCTAGACTTTTAAAGGGTAAAGTTACGTAATATGTTAGTATTTATAGTGCTAATAGATTATAAGAACTTAAAGTACTTTATAATAAAAAGGAAGTTAAACGAGAGGTAAAGTAAATAAGCAATAAAGCTCGCCTTATATAACTTTATATTAAAGTACCGCTTAAGGAGGTTAGCGGTAGTACTTAATGCTTTATCGCGCTATAACTAAGATAAGCCGGAAAGGGCATTTAATAAAAAGGAAATAAGACGCGTAGTATAAATAATCTTAAATAGCGCGCGACTAATAAGATATTAAGTCCCCCTTAGCGGTAAGTATATAAACCTCTTATAATAATTAATATAAGAAGAGCGTACTATCGCGATAATATAGGAGGGGGATAAGAACGCGGGGTTAATCGCTTATATAAGTAAAGCAGATAACCCCGCACTTTAAGATAAAGGCGGGGCGAACGAGGGCGGAGTTCGGCTAAAACTTAACCTAAACTTAAGCTAAGACGCGCTTAAGGAATAAGTATAACTAGCCTTTATATTTAATAAGTAAGAGATATAAGAATAGTAGATAGCAATACTATAAAAGGATAAGGAGTATTAAGTAGTATTTTAAGTAGTATAAAACGGTAACCGGTCGCTTACTTTAAAATAGTAATTAAAGGTCTAGGTAAGTAAATATATAATTAATATAAAGGGGCGCCTCCGCTTTAAAGACCGACTTTAAGTGTTAAATAAGGCTTAATACCTTAAGGAGGGGGAGGATAAGGAGCTAGATAAGCTTTAGGTATTAATCGCTTAGCGGATATATAACTTAATAGCGGTAAGATACTTAAGACGCGAGGGGACGCTTATAATACTAGCTTAAGAGTTCTTTTAGCCGGGCTAGTCGTTAATAGTACGCTAGCTCGTTGCGAACTATAGGCCGTACGGTAAAGGGTATATTTAAAAGCAACTTTAAAAAGGGCTTCTTTAACTATTACCGCCCTTTATATAGCCGTTCGTATACTTAATAATAAACTTTATAGTTAACCTACCGCTAATAAGAACTAAGGGCTCCCGGAACCTTTAAGTAATAATAGACCGGCTAATAAAAGCGATAACTTTAAAAGCGATACTAATAATAAGAGTAGTAGTATACGCTACTAAGTTTTTATAGTCCTACTTCCGCTTTTATAAAATACTAAAATCTATTATCTTAGATTAAAGGACGAACTAAATAAGGTAATTTTAAAAGGAATTCTACTAATAAACTAAGGTTTAAAGGAAACTAAGTTTAGCTTACTACCCGTAGACTAATAAGGCGATAAAGCGCGTAAACTAAGAGGTATAAGTATACTTCCGCGTATACGTTTGCTATAAGTAAGACGATTAAGGGGCATAGCTACCTTACGCTTAAGCGGCGCTTAATAATAAGGTAGTGTTAATAATAGGTATAAGCCTTTTTTTCGCTATATATAAGTACGATATTAAGCCGATTTAGATTATATAGGAGGAGGGACCGCTTACGCTAAATATAAAAGGTATATAAAGCCTCGTATAAAGGATAAGGGAAGTTACTAACTTCCTTTAAACGGCGATTACCGTATTATAAGTAAGGTAAGAAGAGATAGTAAACCAGTCTTATATACTAGTAAAAAGACTTTAAGTAAGTAATAAAGTATAGCTAGATATAAAGAAGTATATTATAGATAGGCCTTACTAAAAGCTTAACTAGCTATACTAAAAGTATACTATAATAAAGGTAGTTAGCCTATATATAGTAAAACTTAATATACTAAGGAGGGTATATAAAAGACTATATATAGAGTTCCTTTACTATATAGTAGATAACCCCCTACTTAGCTAAGTAGTTAATAATTACTAGCTACTGCTAGTAATTAAGGAGGACGACGAGCTAAAGTATATTATAAAGAAGATTAAGTAAGCTTAGTAAAGATAGATTAAAAAGGGGAGATAGCGCTAAGTCTTAGTAAAGTAGTATAAGTATACTAACTTAATATAGTAGCTAATTAGCGACTTTTAAAATATAATCGCCTTAAAGGAATTCGAGGGACGATATAGTAATATAATAAAGAATAATAAGGGCGAGGTAGAAAGACGATAGTAGGCCGAGCCGGGTAGTAAGGGATAGGATAAGGGAATTAGCGGAGAAAAGGGGGAAAACCGGGAAAAACAAGAGGGAATTTCGGGCTACGCTTAGTAAATATTAAGACAATTCTAAACGATAAGCATAAGAAGAACACGCTATAAACGCGCACTAAGCGTAGATAATAATAGGACTAATAAGGGATACGATAAGATATAATAAGATATAAAGCGGATATAGATAGGATATATAGAGAACTATAACTCGATTAAAGCAAACTACTTACTACTAGCTAATACCGATAAATTAACCTTAAACGTCGGGGTATATTTAGGCCTAGCGCGCCGTAGTAGCAGCACGAGCTAACTCTATATACTACGGTAATTATTAATAATATCCCTTTAGCTAGTATCTATTAAGGATCGGAGAACGTATATACGGGTTAATATAGTAATCCTTAAACGTCTTTTAAGACGTATAATCTTAAAGCGCGTTTGCGGTGGCGACCGTATCGCTAGTATACTAATATCTCGTTAGCATTATATCTTATATAGTTTAAAAACGGGGATATATAAGTAAATAGCGTAATTTAGCGCGGGCGTAAGCAAAATAATTATAAGCGTAGGGCGAGGCTTAATTCTAGCAAGCCCTATACTAAGTATCCGCGTTAGGAGATACTATACGTCTAATATATATAAGGTAAGGGGGGCGCCGCATAGTAGTGCTATATATCGCGCTTTACTTACTAAGCGACGATAGCGGGCGCGAAGATTAATATAAAGGCGGCAGCGTATAGTCGCTAGGCGTGCTAAGAGGCGCCGGATAGGTAGACGCCTATAATATAGTAAGAGATAGGGCTTAGGGGGACGTAGCAGATATATTAAGGCGCGGCGCGGCGAAGCTATTATAAGAGGGGGCGCGCGCGTAGGTAGATTAATAATTAAAGAAGGAAAAGAAAGAAAAGAGGGAGAGGGAGAGAAGAAGGGTATTTATACCTAAGGACCGTAGGCGGCGGGTAGGAAAAACGTGCTTTAAGCACTAATATTAGCGGTAAGCGGAGGAGATACGTTATACCGCCTTAGCGCTATTAAGGATAACATAGCGGCGCGAATAGGCGAGCGTATAATATATCCAACGTCTTAATATAACGTTATTTAAGGAGGCGTAAGCGTATAATTATAAGCATAACGAGGACGACTATACCGATTAACGCTAGGTGCGAAGCGGGGGGGGCGGGGCGCTAACGTTATATACCCCAGTGCGTAATAGCTTAAAAGGGGGATAGTATTATAAGCTATGTTATAAGAAGAGCTATAGTTATATTATAGCGAACGACTTAAAGTTAGGCTAATATATAGCTAAAGTTATATAAGACTTTACCTAAACTTAGCTTAAGTTCGACCCGAACTTAACTTAAGTACGGGCTACTTAAGCGACCCCTATAAAGTACGAAGCTATATAGCCTAGATAGAGATTTCCCCCTTCCCTTTTTAGCTTTAGATAAACATTTATTCGGCCACGTACTATTAAGCTAAGTGTATGCAGGCCCTTAATAATAAGTAGCTTAGTATTATAAGGCCGGCTGCGTATAACTATAATAACGTTAAGATCGCGGATTTAAAGCAATAGCTCCTTAAGGTCTTAAGAGTTATTATTAGTAGTAAAATATATAGAAAAGGGGGGGGGGGGTTTACTAACGGCTTTTTAAGCTACTATTATATAAGAATATTACGCTTTTTAAGCATTAGCCCGGCTTAAAGGCGTTAAAAGATAATATATATATAAGGTAGGTATAACGGGTCGGCTTTAACGGGGCTATAGCACGTGGTTATGCTACTGTTCGTTGCTGCGGGGCAGCTATTTAATTTACCCGCTGCGGCAGGTAGTGCGCTAGGCGCACGGTAAAAAAAGACGAATTAACTAAGCTGCTAGCTAGTTAATTAACTACGCCTATTAAAAGTCGGTTATATAGGCGCAGCCCGGGCCTAATTTAAGGCCTAGCCCGTAATAGTAGGCTAAGCTATAATATAAAGCGCTTACTATAAGGCCGTAGTAGCTAAGGCTCTTAAGTTAATAAAGGCATCGCGGTAATAATAAGTCGATACTACGTAGTAAGGAGATTAGTAGCTTAATAAGTTACCTTTATATTAAGGTCCTTAAGCTAAGATAACTACTTAAGGAACCGCCGCCTTTATTAAATCTCTTATTAAGTAGCTATTTATATATAAGATATCTCTTTATTCTTAATTATTTAAATAAGGGTATTATAAAGATATAAGAGGTTAGAGGTGCCTATAAGCAAATAAGACTTTACGTCTTTATAGGCGGTCTTAACCGGGCTATTTATTAAAGTCTTTAACTTATAGGGTTATAGGGACTTAGGCTATAGCTTAAGCCTTGTTATATAAGGAGGGCCGGGACCGTATATATAGACATAGACCCGCCGTATATAGGCAGGCTCTTTATAGCTTATTATTATAATACTATAGACGGCACCTATATACTAGCTACTGCTTACTTCGTAATAGTATAAGCTATTAATTATAAACTCGTTCGACGGTATAATAGCGGGAGCTCCGCTTTAAGCGGAGCGGGACGATGCTATTATAAAGTCGTTACGGAACGCCTTAAAGGCGTTAAAGAGTACGTTAGCCGGCTAAAGAGATAACTTCCTCGCCGCACTAAGGGGGCCGACTATAAAGCTTATTTTAACCCCTATAGTATCTACCGCGCTAAGAGCGGCGCCTATAATTACTACGATGCGGAAGCCGCTTTTATAGCCGATATAAAACGGGAAGCCGGAGAGCTTTTACTTCTTCCTTAACCGGCTGCAGGCGAAATACTATACTAATAAGGAATGCGGCCTTAATAGCGGCCGGAGCGCCGTTTAGTACGCGCTCTTATATACGCTGCCGGAGCCCTAAATAAGGAGGATCGCGGGTTTTTAGGAAAAGGGGGGCTATAACGGCTCCCGGAACCTTTAAGACTTTTTTTAGCACCTTATCTACGCGTTTAGTAATATATAGGAATAAGAAAAGGCGTAGGATAGGCTACGCACCTTTAGATAGAAGGACGGATAGTCTTTTAAGGAGTTCCTCCTTAAGTTTAAGGAGACCCTTTTTTAAGCGGCGGGTACCACGATATAAGAAGATAGCGCGAAGCTAATATAGCTACGGAACTCGATTACCTTAGCGCTCCGCGAGCTTCTTATCCTTATTATTATGCCTTCTATATACGGCGAGTATATTAGCTGCCTTATAAAAGTAGCTTAAGGCTATAAATAAACGCTTTGCTTTTAAAAGTTATAAAAGCGCACTTTATATAGCGGGGACGGGGTTACCCCCCTCTTATAAAATACGCCTACCGTTAACGTTAATAGCGATACCCTTATAACCGCGATAAGGACCGACCGCGCGAAACGCCCGAAGAAGGTATCCACGACCTTAACCTCTTTTACGCCGGCGGGCTAGTCTTCTTAGTAGCGGGCTAAATAGGTCTTTAGCGATAAGATCTAAAAACGACGTGCTAACGGCCGATGCCTACGCTGCGGAGCGGGCTCTTACTTCGCTATAAAATGCCTATATAAGCCGGCGAAGCGTCTTTTTATAGGAATCCGCTTTATATCGGTCGATATGCTACCTTAGCTCGCTTTAAATAATAAGGACCTTACTCCTTATAAGGCGGAGGGAAAAGAATAGCTTTAAGGTAAAGATAGGCCCCGGAGCCGTAGTCGTTAGTATAGGTAAGGCAAGAGCTAGTAGCCTATATAAAAGAGGATCCTACTTTAATATAGGTTATGCTTAATTAGTCCGAGTCTCTTACCGCTCTTATAGATAAGGGATACTAGTGCTACGCCGTAGTAAATAAGGCGTTTGCACGTTAAATATAAGTGCTTATTAAGAGGATTACCCCGCGCCGGGTAAAGGGCGCCTTAAGCGTAATAAAGGGTGCGGAGATTAAAAGCATTACTTAGCTAGCTATAAAGGTAGCCGGCTGCTTAAAGCTTATCGTAGTATACGTAATCCTAAAGCTTAAATTCCCTTTAATCTTAAGGAAGCCTTAGCTTATATATATATAGTCCTTCTCGGTTCCGCACTAAAAGAGGCTATAGTTCGGCCTAGCGGAGATATAGCTACGCTATATTAACGGCACTTTCGAAGAGATAGGGGCTATGCTAAAGCTAGCCGACGCCTTTAAGGTGCTCGCCTTAGTTTTCGTAAGCACGGTTAAATAGCTCGCACGCTAAGAGGGCAAGGCCGCCGCTAACGCGGTGATATACGCTATAAGCCTTATAGATATCGATAAAGCCTTAAAAACTAAGACGCTAAAATCGCCGGCGGACTTATAGAGGGTTATCCTATAGCGCTTCTACGACTTATTGCCGCTCTTTATAAAGCATAAGGCCGATAAGCTTAACCTCTATAAGCCGGGAGTTAATTATAGGATCCCTATTTATACGGATAAGCGAGGAAGGGAGTTCCCCGCGCCCTTTAAGCCGCTATATAGCATATTACGGGCCGAGTTATTAGTGCTAAAAAAGACCCTTTAGGACTTATTAGATAAGGGGTTTATCCGGGCGAGCAGCTTTAAGGTAGGCGCCCCGGTGCTTTTTATCCGGAAACTAAAAAGCGGAATCCGCTTTTACTACGACTATTAAGCCCTTAACGCGATTACGCGGCTAGACTATTACCCGCTCCCGCTAATCTTTAACACGCTCCGTAACCTATCTAAGGCGAAGTAGTTTACTAAGCTCGATATTATATAGGCGTTTTATAAGGTGCGGATTACGGAGGGTAAGGAGTAAAAGACGGCCTTTTATACCTATTATAGCTTATTTAAGTAGCTAGTAACCCCTTTTAGTCTTACTAAGGCCCCGGCTACCTTTTAACGTTATATTAATAACGTCTTTTAAGACTTCCTTAATAAGTTCGCCTCCGCCTATATTAATAATATCCTTATCTATAGTAGCGGCTTATATAAGGACTATATATAAAAAGTGCGGAAGGTTTTAAACCGCCTTTACCTATACGGCTTATACCTTAATCCGGATAAGTGCGAGTTTAAGGTTAAGCGGGTAAAATACCTTAAGTTTATAATCTACGCCGGCGCGGGGATTTAAGCGGACCCCGTTAAGATATAGGCGATTTAGGACTAAGATGCCCCGATAATATAAACTAGCGTGCGGAGCTTCTTAAGCTTTGCTAATTACTACTATATATTTATCTAAGGGTTTTTTAAAATCGTTACGCCGTTAAACGAGATTATAGGGAAGAAGGTGGCCTTCCGTTAAGGACCCGTATAAGAGAGTGCGTTCCGCACGCTTAAGGACTTATTTTCGCAAGCCCCGGTGCTGCTTTAATAAGATTTTAACCGCACTACTATAATAAAAGCGGACTATAGCGGCTAGGCGCTTAAGGGCACGCTCTTATAAGAGGTAAAAGGCTAAAAGTAGCTTATAGCCTTTTACTTAAGGAAGCTAACCCCGGCGGAAAGGAACTACGCTATTTACGATAAAGAGATACTCGCTATTATTAGCTGCCTTAAGTAATAGTAAGCGGAGCTCCGTAGTTATAAGAGCTTCGAAGTCCTTATAAACTACCAGAACCTTAAGTATTTTATAACTTACTAGCACCTCTTTAAGCGGTAGGCCTATTAAGCTAAGTACCTATCCCGCTTTAACTTTTAGATTAAGTATAGGCCGGGTCGGGACTCCGCTATCTTAAACGCGCTTTCCCGGTAAGACTAAGACCGTACTATAAACGCGGATATTAAAGCGCGGGATCTATAGCTTATTCCGTAGGCGGCGTTGCGTACGTATATTAAGGTCTCCTTTATTAAGGAACTATCGACCCCTTTATTTAGTGCCCTTATTAAGGAGCCTTCGACCCCCTCGGCCAATAAGGTAAACCCGCCCGCTACGTTAAAGGCGGGTATCCTACCCTCCTTACCGGCACCTACTTAAGCGCTAAGTTCGGGGGGCTAGGCCGGCCCGGGCGCTTAAGCAGCGAGGATCTTTTAAGATAAGGGCCTTTAGCGTCTTTAAGATAGGCTAGCTTCTTAAGACCGTACGTACGAGAGCGTGCGGCGCGCTATAAAGTCTAGCGCACGTTCCTTAGATCCGAAGCTGCGATTAAAGGTATAAGTAGCGGACTGCTATATTAACCTAAGGGGGCACCTCCGTTAAAAGGGCAGGTTATAGGTGCTAGGCGCCCCTTATACGACGGAAGCTAATAAGAGGGACGCCCCGCCGGAGGATAAGCTAAGGAACGAGCTCCGGGGGAAGCTAATATAGCTAATCTACGACTTTAGTATTATCGGCTACCCCGGCCGGCAGGGCACGGCGGTAGGGCTCGTAAAGGACTTTTATTAGCCCTTTATATAATACTACGTGCGCCGCTTCCTCCGTAACTATAATATCTACGGCCGTATAAAGATCTAGTAGGCGTTTTATAAGAGGCTTTTAAAGCAGCTGCTAATCTTAAACCGGTTTTAAATATATATCTAAATAGATTTTATAACGGATCTTCCGCTTATATTAAGGGGGAATCGCTATATATAAGTTATTAAGGACCGCCTTAATAAGGAAGTAGTGCTTAAACTAATACCCTTTATAAAAGCGGAGGTATATATAGAACGTTTCCTTTAATACTAAGCGCGGATATATAGCTAGCTAGCTTTAATTACGAGCGATAAAGGCTTTAACTAAATAAGGCGCTTTTAGCAGCACCTTTATAAGCTGCTTTAAGTTACTTAGCTACTTAGCTCCGCATATTACCTATAAACTAATAAGGGCCCGAAACGCGTTAATTAAGAGGTATAGGCCTACTTATAGGCCGTAATAGCCCGGAACTAAGCGGACTAAGACCGTTAGCTCCTAGCCGCGTAGCTTACTTTAAATAGCAGGCCTTAAGCGTTTATTAAGATATCCCCTTTCTTCGCGTTATACGGCTTCGAACCCCCCTCCTTAATACCTTAAATAGCGAATATAGTAGCGGAAGAGCACCTAGCCGCCTCGCTAAAGGCTTAGGCTACTCGCTTCGTTTTAAAACTTAAGGAGACTACGGACTATTGCTAATCGGTAATAGCGGCGGCCGCGTAGGACTAAGAGCGGCACGTTAATAAGTCTAAGTCTCCGGCAAAGAGTTTCGTACTAAGAGATAAAGTTTAGTTAGACCTCTATAACTACTAATCCGGCCGCTTAAAAAAGAAGCTTAACTAGCTATATATAAAGTTTACAGTGCGGAGAGTTATTAGCCCGTAAGTCGTAGAGCTTAAGGGGTTACCTTTAAGGATATATAATAAGATTAACGTAGACTTATTACGCCGGGCGGCTTAAGACCCTTTACCCGGTTAAGCGGTTATAGACCCTTAGCCCCCCGCAATTTTAGTTAAAGGGGAAGAGGAATTCGTAATTAAGGAGGTAAAGGCAGCCCGTTAAAAGAAGGTAAGTAAGGGTAAGCGGCAAGAGGTGCTTATTAAGTAGCGTAGCTACTTAAACCTAACCTAAGAGCCTATATAAGAGCTCGCGGGCGCTAACGCTTTAAATAAGTTTAAAGCCCTTTATAGCCCGGTAAATAAGAACGATAGGCCTAGCGACTAGTAGCTTTCCTTTAAGCGGAAACGGGGGGCAACGCTAGCCTTTTTATTACTTATAGCGTCTTACGGAGCGGGAGAAAAAGAGGAGTTCTATTTAAGGCCGCTTAGCCTAAGCGCTTAAAGCCTACGCTACTCGTCCTTATTTTTAGTCTCTTCCTTATCGCCGTCTTTATCCTCCTCCTCCTTAAGGGCGGCGGCGGCGGCCTTTAAGGCGCGGAGACGGCCCTTTAGCCCGGATATTTAAGCGGCGGCGGCGGTAAATAGGTTAAAGGCGGCGGCGGCGGCGCTACTACGGGTAGTGCGGACGGCCGGGACGGGGGCGGCGGGGACGGATAAGGGCACCGCCGATAGCGCTATAAAGGCGGTATTCTTAGCTAAAAGTAGTTAGCGCTAGTCGCTACGGTAAGCGTAGTAAAAGGGGAGGAAAGGAGGGGGGGGGACTTACTTAAGCATATAGCTTATCCGCTTAAGTAAGCGTAGGTAATAGTAAGCGGCGCCGGCAGCTTTTAGTTATGCTTTAGCCGCCTTACTACTAAGGTTAGCTTTTTAAGCCGTCTTAGCGGTAGTAAGAATAGCTAAAGCCGCCTTATAAGCGCGGCCGGTATAGGCGTAGGCAAAGCAGCTACCGCTAAGGCGACCCGCCTACTTATAGTAAGTATAGCCGCTTAATAGGTAGCGTATATAGGACTTATTATAAGCGGCGCCGGGCAATACTTACCGCTTATACTAAGTTATAAGGTTAGTATAAAGATAGCGTACTTAAGGGAGCGGACTTATAGCGCTTAACTTAGCGGTCTTAAGGGTAGTAGGGGGGCTACTATAAGGTAGAGTCGCGAGGGCTAGCGATAGCGTAGTTACTTATAAGGGTATCGTCGGCGCAAGCGTAGCTAAAGAGGCGGTGGCGATATAGGCGGCGGTAGCGGCACGGGTACGGCACCTAGGCTCGATATCGTTAAGGAGCTCCGACGTAAGCACTAACGATATAAACACTATATTATTTTTACGAGGGTTAGCTTAAGGGTATTTACTCCGTATACTAGAGGGCGATACTTATAGTATTATTATTACTATTACTATTACTGCCGCTATTACTACTACTACTACTACTACTACTGCTGCTGCTACTACTACTGCTATTATTGCTAGCTTAAGAGGAAGAGGAAGGAAAGGAGGGTTAAAGGCGGAGGGATAAGGTATTTATACCCCTTAGTCCTCGGCTTAAGGCGCGGAACACCGCGATAATAAGTAGGCCGCTTAATACGCCGCTAAGCTATTAAGGGCGGATAAGGTGCCCGCTTAATAAGCGGACGGGCCTCTTAATAAGTAGCCGCCTTAGTAAGAGCGGGCGGCGGCGGCGGGTAGGGCTATTAAACCCGCTATTATACGGCCCTACTTACTATAACATAAGTCTAGCGCCGGCCGGGCCGCGGACCGGGCAGCACTTTATAATAGCTAGTGGCCCCTTATAATAGCTCCGAACTATATAGTGCGGCACGGAGAGCGGGGGCATTATATTAAAGTCTTTAACTTATAAGGTTATAAGGACTTAAGCTATAGCCTAAGCCTTATTATATAAGGAGGGCCGGGTCTGTATATATAGATATAGACCCGCCGTATATAGGCAGGCTCTTTATAGCTTATTATTATAATACTACGGACGGCACCTATATACTAGCCACTGCCTACTTTGCAATACTATTAACCCGCTGCTTAAAGTTACGATAGCGGCTAATAAAGCAGCCCGCTTACTACTCCCGCTACGGTATATATTTATCGGAGATATAGGTTATAATATAGTCTTAGTATTAACTAAATTGCTAATCGAGCTATTACTACGCTTTATAGAAATCCGCTTCCGTCTTTAAGTAAATAACGCGCTTTTAAGCTAGTAGTATTTCTTTACGGCTAAATTCGACTTCCTTATCGTTTAAACTAAACGTAGCGGCGGTAGCGGCGGCGGCTCCTTCTTTAGTAGCCTTATAAGCAAGGATAGCTTCGACCTTAAAAAGGACTTCTTTATTAGTATTGTTTTTAAGACTATTAAGATTTGCTAGGTCTTTTTAGCGTAACTAGATTCGGGCCCGAATATTGCTATTAATATAATATATATAAAGTTATTATTATATAAAAGGGAAAACACGAAGAAGGGCGTTTTTAAGGGCGGCTTCCTTATCTATAATAACTATAAAGGGCTTTAGTGCCCTTACTTATATACGAAGGGCGTTAAGGGACTTATATAGCTACTAATATCCCTCTTCTTTCTTTATATTAATAAAGCTAAAGGCGAAGTTAGCTAAAGACTTTTAGTTAGTAACTTTAATAACCTAAAAAAGGAAGAGCTTAAAGCGGTTAGTCTTATATATATTATTAAGGCCTAAAACCTTAAGGAAGCGTTTCTATATCTTTTAGCACTATAAGTAAGTTTATAATACGCCTTTAATCTTATTTTTATCGTATAAGTCGAATTTAATATAATAAAGAAGGTCGCCTACTTAAAGATACCTAAAAAAGGCTTATATTACTATCTTGCTTTTAAGAGCTTTAAAACGAGGCTTTTAGCAATCGTTATAGATATTACGAAGCCGGAAGAAAGCTACGGAAGGCTTAGTATTACGAAGGATGCTTAATACCTCTCGTACCGGCAGAGCTTTATATTTTAAGAGGTTCCGCTTAAGGTCTTACTATATAGTAGTTCGCCGGCGATAAATATTATATACTAAGGGATTAAGTAAAGGCTTATAGTTATA
The DNA here is from genome assembly GCA_027405785.1 of Ophiocordyceps robertsii. Classification (NCBI taxonomy): domain Eukaryota; kingdom Fungi; phylum Ascomycota; class Sordariomycetes; order Hypocreales; family Ophiocordycipitaceae; genus Ophiocordyceps; species Ophiocordyceps robertsii. The sequence continues at coordinate 19,815 of JAPEBW010000261.1, forward strand.
GTAATCCTCTATAATACGAAAATCCTACTTCTACGCCTTAGTAGCCTTATCGGCGGCGGCGGCAGAGCGTAAGGCTATTATAAGAAGGTGGAAAGGGCAGTCGAGCTTTTAAGTAGAAGGCTTATAAAGCCTAGTACTTATTAAAGCTCGTTATAGCCTACGATCGTAGATAAATATAACTCGGGTTATAAGGGCGATTCCGTCGATATCCCGCTTTTAGGAACTTAACCGCTTAATAATAGCCGCTCTATTTTTACGAAGGAAGCCCTATATAAAGCTATATACCTTATCGTAGGTTTCGAAGCTTAAGGAAGGCGGAAGGGGCGGGATCGTAGCTTAGGGGGCTTAAGGGCCTTCGGGGGCTTTATTTAAGTCGTCTTAAGGCGGCGCGGGGGCATCGAGAAGAGGGTCTATCGCGGCGCTAAAGAGCTTTAAAGGCAGTGCAGGCGAGGGTCTTATATATATATATATAAGCGTGTGCGTATATATATATAAGCGTATGCGTATATATAAGCGAGGGTCTTATATATATATATAGGCGTATATATATATATATATATATAGGCGAGGGTCTTTAGTAAGAGCTTTAAAGGTATAATATGTGTATATAGGCGGGCGAGGGCGGGCGAGGGCGAGGGCGTGTGTAGGCTGCGTGTGTAGGCGCGGGCATTTAGAAGGTACGGGTACTTGCCATGCGCGGGCGGTATAAATAGGCGGGGCGGGCTGGCGTTAGTACGTATCTTTAAAATGGGGCGTGAGTGTAAATAGAGATATGTGTGAGTGCAAATAGTAATGCTCATGGCAAATACCTCCCCTTTTCGTCGCGTCATGGCGTTTCCACGTCAGCCGCGTTCCTGGCCATGATGCCTTCACGTTGTTCGAGGCTTCATTCCGCGCGAATTTATTTCCCAAGAGTCGGAACATCGCCCAGTCATGCCTCGTGCCTAGCTGCTTTTGTCCAACGTCGCGGTCTCGGCCAACTAACCATGGCAAGTTCTTCATGCTCACCGCGTCCAGACATGCCACCCAGTCCGCGTATCGAGTATAGGTGGATTGACGGAGTCGAGCGGCTGGACATGTACGAGCCCGGCGGCTTCCATCCCGTCATGATCGACGACGTGCTGCACCGTCGATATCGAATCGTGGACAAGCTGGGATACGGCGGATACTCGACCATCTGGGTCGCCCACGACAGCCAGGCCAGTCGATATGTCGCAATCAAGGTCGCCGTCTCGTCCCCGCTGTGCTCTTCACGCGAGCCCAACATCCTACGCCGTCTCTCTGGCTTGCAACTCGGCCCAGCTGTCGAAGCCATGCCCCAACTTCTCGATGAATTCCACGTCGACGGCCCCAACGGGACCCATCTCTGCTACGCCACTGCTCCTGCACAGGGCAGCGTCCAAGAGGCGAAATTCTGCAGGCTCTTCCCCATCCAAGTCGCTCGGGCCTTGGCTGCCAATTTGACCCTCGCTGTCGGCCTTGTCCATTCGCAAGGCTTTGTCCACGGAGGTTGGTCTATTGCTTTTGGTCTTCAAGTCGAGCAAAGCTAAAGCCATGGTCAGATATTCACCTTCGCAACGTCTTGATCAAGCTTCCGTCGACGCTAGATGAACTCTCGGTCCATCAATTCAGGGAAAAGTACGGAGAGCCCGAATTGCTGCCTGTCAGACGGGCCGATGGACGCCCGCTTCCACCCAACGTCCCGCCCCAGGCTGTGGTGCCTTTGATCCTGGGTAAAAAGGCACAGGACTTCACCTTGGACGACGCACGTGCCCTTGTTCTGACCGACTTTGGCGAGGCGTTTGCTCCAGCAACAGAGCAGCGTCTAGGCAAGGAAAGTCACATACCCCTGACCAAGAGACCACCAGAAGCCCTCTTCGAGCCCGACACACCCTTGTCGTTCCCGTCGGACATATGGAGCCTCGGGCATGCAATTTGGGACATGCTGGGCATGCAGTCCATTCTCTACGAAATGGAGCCGCAAGACGAAATCGTGGCTGAGCAGATTGACGTTCTGGGCTTCCAACACTTTCCTGCGACATGGCGGAAGCTCTGGGAAAGACCAAAGACTGAAGGGGAGGACATTTATGGAAATATCCCTCGCCACCCCATACGCCACCGTGCGACACTTCCTCCTCTTGAAGAAGTATTTGAGGATAGGGTACAGCAGTGGAGGAGGAAACGACAGGACGCCGGGGTCTTTGGAGAGGAGGAAACGAGGGCGGTTCTTGATCTGATGCGAGGCATGCTTCACTTTTCGCCCGAGAAACGTTGGACGACGCACAAGATACTGGCGTCTGAGTGGATGGTGAAGTGGGCACTGCCGGCAAGCCGAGGCATGAGTCCTTGATTGGTTACACCTGGCTTCTGACGCCTCTACTACTACTGCTACTATTCCCAGAAAGCGTAACAACTGTCAATTACACGGTGCAGCATGAATCCCGCCAAGATCCGGCTGACTGGTCACACTGGGTATTGTCCACATGACCTTCTATGCATGGCCAGTTGACCAGTGCTCTTGTCCCGCAAGCGGAGTTAATTTCTCTAGCAATCATACAATGTTTGACGCTGTGGGCAGAGCCTATTCTGGCCTCCCACTTTCCTTGCACACGCCCGGCTAAAATGGCTCAAACGTTCTCACGCCATCGCACAATAAGTTTACGCCGTTACCATGTATTTCAAGGGATGCCGGACACTCGAGTCGGTGGCTGGACGAATAAGCCCTTGGTGCGGGCAAGTACGGGGAACGCCAAGAGCTAGTATGATTATGAGCCCGTGTATGTCTAGGCTAATGAGGTCGTACAAAGTGCCATATATGCTTTCACCCTTTGTCACTCTATCGAGAGGTACATTCCCATTCTTTAGGCCCTTGCGCCGTTTGTCAATCGCCAAGGCTGGTCCAATTTAGTGGGTTTTACGGTATACTACGTAGGTAGAAGATTATACATATGTCTATAACTACAGTTACCTTTATAACTATAAAAAGCATCCTCAGTTTACTAAAGACAAACTTTTGCCCATCCATTCACTCTCTTCTACATCATTGTCATCTTGTCTGGTTCTGCGCTATATCGCCCAACTTGAGAAACTATCGTCAATATGTTTACTCCAACCATCGCTCTACTGACCAGTCTTATGGCCACCGTGGCTTTGGGGCAGTCTCCTGGCCCTCTATTCGAGCCAGGCCCCAGACTTAAGGAGTGCGGTACAGAAACACCTACTCCGGAGGTCATGGCCGAACTTGATAAATTCCTCAAGGCCAATACTACCATTCAAAAGAGAGACGAGTTCAAAGGTCCGGGCGACGAAATTCTACATGTAGCCACCTTTGTTCACGTTGTGGTACCGTCTGAAAACGAGACTCAAAGCTTTGTTAGCGTAAGTAAGCGACTCATCTGGTGTGACGAAGGATACACTAACTCTATAGGCAGGATGAAACTATCAACAAAATGATGAGGCTTCTCGACCGCCACTATCTTCCCGCCAACATCCGTTTCAACCTTAGTGGTATTGATAGAACAGCCAATCCCAATTGGACCATGGGTCTCGAAGAACGAAAAATGAAGGAGGCGCTACACCTAGGCAACTATTCCGATCTTAACATATATCTCGTTACAACAGCCCCTCAAGGCTTGCATGGCAGGGCGACGTTTCCATTCACTCCCATAACCGAAGCTCCCAATTATTCTATTCCTAGAAATAAGCGGAGAATTATTCAAGACGGTATCTACGTGTCAGTCAAAACTTTACCGGGCAGCCCTCCATATATCCAGACGGACGAAGAAGGAACCATGGTTCTGAACTACACCGGAATGACTGCTGTCCACGAGGTAGGCCACTGGCTTGGCCTCCCTCACACTTTCACATACACCGGAACTTGGCAGGAAAATTCGATAGAGGGCTTCTGCAAAAGGCCTGGCGACCATATTAGCGACACACCTACGCACCTACCTCCTTACATGTATCAAGGATGTGAAGCAAGGAGATGGACTTGTCTTCCCACTTCAAATTCAGCCAGCGCTTGTTCGGAAACCCTCGGGACAGGGCAAGAGTTCAAAGTCCCGGACACTTGCCCTGACGAGCTTCCGGGTGTCGACGTTCTAGGCCCTGATCCTATCAACAACATTATGAATTTCAACCTAGAGTGAGTGGTGGAATCACTTATGTATAGAACTTAACTAACATAATATAAAGCGCTTGCATGACTGAGTTCACGCCCGGCCAGATAGAGCGAATGCGCCGCTGTCTATATATTATCCGTCAAGATCATCGCCCTCATTACGACAAGTTTGGGACACGTGTAAATGAATAGAATTAGAGCCTGGCTGTCTATTGAACATACTCTAAAGAGCGGGCTGGTGTGGCCAGTCAAGCGCAGTGTCGATACCGCACGATAAAACCCTACCGAGAAAAATCAAAATCTGCGTCCAGGTCGTATTAAACGGGTTTTCCAAAGCCGAGCTTCGCTGGCCTTGGGTCTTGTCCGGGTTTCTCCCCATTGGCGATGACGTCGGGTCTCTGGTGCTTCGCGAGCGCTTCAGTCAGGTCTTCCCAGCACTCTTCGTATTGGCGTGGCCGGCGAATTTCGGGTACATCGTGAACGCTTTAGTCAAGTTCTTATTAGGTAGCCCAGCGTAGTTCATGTTTCGCCCAGCGCCTTTGGCTGGCATACAGTCATTGGTCAGGACACAGTACGGGCCAAAAACGACGATTTTGTTGCTCCAGGGAAGGTCAAGTGGCATCGCTTCCACGAAGGCGAGCAACATGCCGAGGCCTCCAAGGGCCAGTTGAGGTGAAGTCTTCATTGTTCACTTCAGCGAGAGACTGTGAGCTGAGTAAGGCTGAGATGAGGTCGGTCGAATCAAAGGACAAAGTTGGTCGACGTGGAAGTCAGAGGAAAGCTGAGGGCGAGATGGGAGTGTGACTAAGAAGAGAAGTCCTGAAGAGGCAGCTTGCGAGAGATGTTTATAGTCAAGAGCACAAGCCATGCAAAAGGCCAACTCCAAAGGCGCAGCCGAAGAGGAAAGCTTAACACGCCGACCTGAAGGTAGGGTTAGCCCGATCACCCTCAGACCGCCGCCAGGCTCGTCATGCCACCGGCGCCGTGTGGCGAGGCCTTTAATGGAAGAGCGGACGGCGCTGCCAATCTGACTATTGGCATCGAGGCCGCACATACTTCGTCTCCCCAAATGTGGCAGTCCCAGCCTGTGAAAAAAAATAAAAAATATGGACTATCCCGTGCATAAGCCACGAGCGCTTGTTGAAGGGATTGAGCCTCCAGCCCCCCATTTCAACTAAGAACGCCTCTCGGGCAGCCATCTTCGCCGAGCGGGCCAGCGACATATCAGAATTCATCTATCGATCCGAAATCGTGCAAGCCTTTCAATCAAGACGGCTTGGGGACTGTCGAGACACCAGGAATGAGGACGGGATGGAAGGAGGGGGAGTATATCTCCAAGATCGGGGTTCCGTCCGGTTTGAAGGTGGACAATGTAGACGAATGGCGAAGCAACAACATGCCGGGATTTGTGAAGATGGACTCAAGGCAGGCGGCCAAGATAGACGCAAAGGGTCGAGGAGGTCGTCGGGCACCTCCCGCCTTCACCGCCCTCCGACTAGCTTTCGATGCCTCCCCGTCAAGTCGTACTCGAGATGCGACTCAGACGAGACGTTCGATATCCCCGAGACTTTAACTAGATGTCGGCTGCTCAGAGCGCTGCCAACGTCACCCGGCAGCCGTGAGGCGCTCATAGCACCGAGCGGCGCTGGCTTGTCGACGACGCCAAGCACTACGTGCGAGAGGTGTGCAAAAGCCGCGATGCTATTGACGGCCCTGACGACGAGCGAGTTTGCCTGCTTCTGGGTGCAGAGTTCCTTTGCGGAGTCTGCATATACATGATTACCGGTAAAGGGGCTTAAACAATACGTTTTCCCAACTATTTCTGTTAATCAATGTAAATTCACAGAACCTCTGGCTCCCCGACGGACCAGGCGGCGCGCATCCCATGATCCTCCAGAGTTTCCCACCTAAAGTGAGCATGGGTCAGTGCTTGGGGCAAAGAGAGAAAAGCAGTGCACATGTTTCGCATCATTTCAGGGATTCACCAGAACTAAACTTGTCGTCTTTGGGGAGGTGCATCTCAATGAGCATCTCCTCTAACGCGTGGAGGCATTAGTCTGCTGGCTGTGCTGCGCCTTGGAGCAAAGTGGCCCACCGAAGCTTGATTCGTCGTTTACGCGCAAGGAATAGACGACACAGGGCCTAAAAGGACCTGCCGTAGACCCATTTCCCGCCGTCGCCCATGCGGTCCATCTCGTACGGGCAGCTGTAGGAAGGCGGGATAAAGTCCCAGATGGAAAGGGGCATTCTCGTCTGTTGGGCCTTTTCGCCCGCACATCTCCAGGCAAAGCGAGCATTGACGAGGAATAACTGTTTCCTTGTGCCAAGGGATATAGGCCCATGTGCAAGTGGAGTTTTGAGTTGCCGCGACCCACGTCGCCATGACACGCGGCTTCATGCAAAACGCGCCTGCAACACGGGGGCTGTGGCACGAGTCAAAGCAGGAAGCCGGTCTTGGGCAATTTGTGTATATCTTGAGCTGTCCTTGCCTCGGGACGGCGGCAGTCCTTGCGAGTCCCGACTAGTGCATCGGCCTCTTGCTCTGGGAAGCCCGAAGCCAACGGCAAAGGCCAAGGCCAAGTAACGTGTTTCGGTGCCCAAGCTACACCCATTCTCCTATACCTAGTCATGTATGTACCAGTGACAAATTTCGCATTGCCCATGATGAAAATAGGCAAGGGGTTCGAGCTCCACTCCCTGCCGTGCAATAAGTATCACACTGTCCCCTCGTCTATTCGTCCTTCCACGCCTCGCCGTCTCACGCCCACAGCCATGGAGATCTACTATCTGACACTGGCAGTCCTGGCCATCACCAGCTCCCGGCTGGCCTGGATAAACCACAAGGATGACGTCCAGAACATCAACTTGTGGAGAAAGGCCGCGCCCACAGACATTGCCAAAAGCAATGGGGACACGAAAAAGTTTATAAGCATATTCCTCCCCGTCTATCTGCTGGTCATGGCGTCAGACTGGCTTCAGGTACGCTGCATGTCTTTGCTTGGCCCCAACCGCTGATGAGCGGCTAACGGTTAAGCATAGGGAGCCTATGTCTACACCCTCTACAAGGACGAAAAGCATCTCCCCGAGTCTACCGTGGCCAATCTCTTCACCTGCGGATTCCTTGCCGCCGCCATTGCCGCCCTCTTCGTGGGCTCCCTGGCCGACAAGTACGGCCGACGACTCGCCTGCCTTGCCTTTTGCGTCCTCTACACCGTCAGCTGTCTCACCAAAATATCCAACAGCGTCATGGTGCTCTGGGTTGGGAGGCTGATGGGCGGTGTCTGCACGACGCTTCTGTTTAGCACCTTCGAATCCTGGATGGTTACAGAATGCTTTGCGCAGGGCATGGAAAAGAGCGATGCTAGCCTTTATACCATGTTTGGCGTCATGTCAACGCTCAATAGCATCGTCGCGATCGCGTCCGGCCTGGTCGGCGAAGGCCTCGTCGCGTCAACGGGAACCAAAGTCAGCCCCTTTTTGGCGGCTTGTATATGCCTGATTTTGGCCTTTGTCTTCATGGCGAAGCATTGGGTTTGCTCATCCCTCGTCACACCATGTGCTGCAACAGGGCTGACTGTAGGCAACAGGGCGAGAATTACGGTGCAGGTTCAGAGCTCGCAAAGCTCGGTCTCCCCGAAAGGTCCATCTTCATGTCGTTATTCAAGGGTGGGCATCCTTTCCTCCCCGGCATCCGCGAACCCAGTGCTTATTACCCACCTAGACAAGCGGGTCGTGCTTCTAGGGCTCATCTCGAGCTGCTTCGAAGGCTCCATGTACATCTTCGTCTTCCTTTGGTCCTCGGCCATGCAATCTGCACATGCCCACTCGACGCCCAATAGCGACCCGCGAAGCCCGGATGGCATCCCCTTTGGACTCATCTTTGCCACCTTCATGGCCGCCATGATGCTTGGAAGCCAGGCATTCACCTACATGTCGACCAACTCGTTCTCTCGGCCCTCGGGACCCAACCCAGACACGCTCCTCACACTGTCAGCGACCGTTGCATCCATCAGCCTCGCGAGCACGGTTCTGCTGAAGCAGGAGACGCTGACTTTCTGGGCCTTTTGCCTCTTTGAGGCGAGCCTTGGCATCTACTTTCCAGCCGTCGGGGCTCAGCGAGCCATGCTTGTGGAGGATGGGGAGAGAGCCAAGACATACGGTATTCTTCGCATACCGCTCAACATTTTTGTCGTCTTGTCGCTTGCAACCATGGTGGAGGGCGATGCCCATCGCGACATGCTGTTCCTATTGTGCGCGGCACTGTTGCTGCTGGCAAGTTTGGCAGCAGCAGGGCTCGAAAGTTACAACAAGAAGGCAGGCCACGGGCTTGCCAGTCGGGCAGCCGGTGAAGCTGTCAGCTAGAGCGATTCTGTTCCACTGCCAGTTCCTATCAGGTCCTTGGGAGGAGGGAGTCGCCTAGTGAAACCGGGCCTTGCATATATTGACCTGCAACCCAGTAAGCTCATGGACTACTACGAGCACGTGTACTACGAATACATAATGTTTGTCAAAATTCTGCTCTATCCGCCCCGAACGGAGGCCTTTGAGAGTGTCGACACCGGCCGTACATATGTGCAACGGAGACCCTGGAAAGGCTCTCCAAGGGGCCACAAAACGGAGCCACACACCCCTCTGCATAACAGCGGGTATCAATTTCATAGCTGAACCCCATCATCATCAGGGTATGGCTATATCACGGCTCGTATGGTGTCCCCGCGAGGTATCTATACCTTGATATACCGCCCCGAGGTCACAGAGCCAAGCCCCCTTTTTCCTTCCGTGGAGCACTTGACCGGCAGTGAAGCCCCTTTGGACAATAATGGGGCAGTCACTCAGCGGCGTCTGCAATATCGCTCAACGAGTCAAGACTCTCGTTTCCTGCATATACCCGGCCGTTAGAAACGTGGCAAAAGCAAAAGCCGACGTCGTTGCACCACGAGCAGCTAGCCGCAATTTGCAGGCCTGGTAACCTTGCGGGCCGGGCCGCTTGCCGGTCATGGATATTACTTGATACCCTTCTTGAAGTCGTCTACGATGCCTCTTGCTTGGGACCAAATGACAGTCAAGTCTACGCGCACACCGAGAACAAGGTGGGGGAGGCCATCGCCCGGGTGACCATCGTGGGGTTCATCCCTCCAAATTAGCTGCAGCATGGAGTCGACGTCGGCTGGAGCTCATAGACAGTTAGCCATTGAGCACGGGACAGCTTACGATATGATCAAGCCAAAGTCCACTCCCGCCCGGAAGCAAGGCCAGACAAGACCAAGACCGTCTGGCCTTTTCTGTGCCCCCTTCCTCGACCAGCAACATGCATCTTCATTGCTCGCTGCATGGTCGGTGCTGAGAGGTATGACCATCCTGAGCTGGTTGGCATGTTCCTGCCATTCAACAAGGTCGACAAGGCCATGGGTATGTCACGAGATGGCTTGATTGTGCGGCTGTTTCCTAGCATTAGACTGTGGCCTCGTATTGCCTAGTTACATGCAATCAATGGTTGTTATTTGACCCGCCTCTCCCACACTGACGTGATGGGCGGAAGTCAGAATCTGAACAAGACCGCCAAAGAGCTCTTCCAGGACTATGTATTGGTGTCTTGGTAGAGGAACCATGGAAGCTATACCCGAAGCAAACGTCACACTCCAACGCATTGTGATCTCGTGTATACATCACAGTCCGTCACTCTGGCACTGAAAGACTCCTCCAACCTCGCCCGCGGCAAACGAATCGAGGATGCTCTGCACACTGGCGTATGTTCCTGCTCCGAGGTAGAAGAGGCCGACGCCGACGATGAAGTGGTTGACGGCTTGTAGCATGCGATCAGAAACCAGGCCGGTGAACTTTGCAAGTTTGCGGTCGGCGTGGCGCATGCGGAAGAAGGCGATGCCCCAGAATATCAAGCCGAACCAGCTGTTGAAGAGGGACGATATTACGGACAAGACTGATAGGTCAGCATACTGCCGTGTTTGGGTCGTGCCAGTACTCACGCGACGAGAAAAAGGGAATGACCTGCGAGATGATAAACGCAGACGCCCACATGGCAAACAATATGCCCGCCCAGCTTACCCATCCTACCACGGTGTGGTCCTTGAGGTGCCGCGTATCGCGGAAAAGCCGAAAGAAGATGAAGCGAGTTGTTACCGAAGCGTAGAGGCATCCTAGGAACAGGATGGTTGGCAGTAAGAAAGAAAAGGATATCTTCTTATATAAGCTGTGTAGGGAGCCAAAGGCCGGCGATCTGACGTATTGGTTCCCCGTGAAGATGTAGATGACGGTGCCCACGATGCTAAAGGTGACGGTTTCGGCAACTGTACACGCCCACAACGACTTGGGAAACTCTCTGCCCAACTTGTTAGTTACAAAACAGCAGCTTGCCTTTACCAATGCTCACCGCGGGTCACGCATCTCGGCAATAAAGCTCGGCAGTGTGATTTGCCCGAAGAAGGTAAAGCTCATGGCAAGAGACGCCGATACGCCCTGGACAAACGTCGTGCCCGGTACAGGCCAGGCCGTAACGATGGGCTCGCCCAGCTTCACCGGGTCGTAACCCGTCGGCTTCCCCTGGATGCCGGCAAAGATGGTGGCGAGAAATAGGGACAGAAACGTACAAACGGCCGAAACGGTGCCGAGCTTGGAAAGAATGCTGAATGTGCGCGGGAGCGAAATCAGCCAGCCTGCGATGGCGATGACTAGAGAGAACTGCACCGTCGGACAGCCGCCAATATGGATAGACCCGGTCATGGTATTGAGGTATTGGGCGCCGACGAGGACGTGGATGCCCTGGACAAACGTGTTGTTGAGGATAAACATGACTGTTGTCGCCCACCATGCCCACTTCTTGCCCCAGAAGAGCATCTGCCCAATGTCGCACACATCGCGAACCTCGGGATGGCGCAGGCAAAACTCCCAGAGCACAAGGCTGGTGTAGAGCGTGACGGCGGCGATCACGACGGTCAAGACGAGGCCCGGAACAAGGCCGAGGTAGGCGTAGGCCAGGGGGAAGCTCATGACGGCGAGGGAGATGTACTCGCTGAAGAGCAGGGCGGCTGTCTTCTGCCAGCTACATGTGCGGTACTGAATGGCCTGGTCCTTTTCGGCCGCGAGCTGTCTTTCGAGAATGGCGCCGCCTGAGTCGTCGCCTTGGTAGATGGCATCGTCCCTGAGCGCCTCGGGCAGCGGTGCTATTCGGGGGCCGATGGCAAAGGCCTTGCCACCAAAGAGAAAGCCGTGTTTGCTGCGTTTTTCATGGCTGGCGGTTTCGACGTCTCGCGAGTTGGAGCTGCCACGGCTCGACTCGAGCGGGAAGCTGGACTTGCTTGCCTTGGAGGAACCCATGACACGCAATCCAAGTGCTGGACAAGCCTTAATGGACTGGCTTGTTATCAAGAGCGTCTGAGCGCTCAAGCCATGAATTCGACAGGGTAATAGGTCCCAATGCTCGGTGGGCGGTCGAGTTGACCGGGGTAGTTATTTGACGGCCCGAACCGGCAGGCCGGTCGGTGGCGCCTCAAACGCATCATTGCTAAGGAACAGAGAAACAGGCTTGACCGGGACGTCTCTTGATAAGTATGGAGGGCAGGGAGCACCCCGTTGTCATGTGTTTCGTATCCCGCACACATTCCAGACAGGCAGCCAACACGGTTGAAGGGAGTAATCGCTCAACATCGGCTAACAGCCGAGGGCATCGGGGTGCCGTCCAAGAGGCGGGGAACTTGCAATGTCTTGGACTAAATCCGAGACGTTGAAGACACGCAGAGTGTGCTTGATTACTCTGCTAAACTGTCACCTTGACTTGACCAGTTCCAGTCTTGGGCGCTTGCGGTTGCGCCATCCCCCGATGTGAATAGGCCTGTCTGTCCACGGACGGTGACTACACGGGATAGGGAAGAGGATTGTTTGGCGCTCTCTTTTGATGACGTATATCGGGCGTCCTAGCTGAGGCAACGACGAGGAGGAGGGCGGTCTTATACAAGTCGGAGCCTTGGTGCCCGAGAGTGGGAGAGAAAAGCAAATCGAAATATGGCTGATATGGATGGAGAGCAGGAAACACGTATAAATCAACACAAACCTCTTCCCTGTTCTCGACTCCTCCAGAGTCCCGGCTTCCTCCAATCACCCGCCCCGCAACGTCCAAAGTCTAGCAAATCGCCATTGCGCTCGTCTAATCGCAAGGTTGCTATTAGATGTGTATTGTATGCCCCTACCAGGAAGTCGACAAGGGGTAGAGGGGTTACAGCTACAGCGGTGGCGGGAAGGTCGGGAGGGATGGGCATGGAGGGGAAGCAATGTCTTTTATCTAGGTCGAGCGGACCAAGTAGCTGGGCTTCCCCAAGAATCGAGGCACGCTTATTCAAGTCACGTCGACGTGTCAGACTGGTGAGACATGGACTTGCCTGTGGCATGAGGTGACTGAGAAAGGCGGGACGGGGCACAAATCGACTTTGGGGTACATCCGTCCTCGTGCCGTCTTCACTCGCCATGTCCTTGACAGCACGGGGGTTTCTGTGGACATGGCAACCAATGAGTATTCTATTGCAAACACCACGCATTGACTGAGCATGGACCGACGACCTTTGCCGAGTCAAATTCTGGAAAAGCAAAAGGAACAAAGTCTTGCCACGACCAAAAGGCAACATCCACGGTAGAAAGAGAGATGGAAAAAGAAGAATAATAATAGACAGAAAGCGGGACGAAAAGAAAGAAACAGAGAACAAGCGGCAGAAAGAGGGGGGAGAGAGGTGGAAAGAGAGGTAGAAAGGGAGGCAGAAAAAGGGACTGCCTTTCTACTCGGGTATCTCTCACGCCCTATTATTACCAAGATACGTTCCAATGCCAGCCCGTCCCGCCCCTTTGTACAGCGCCAGGCCGGCAAGGCATACAAAAAAAGCACACACTACCTTTGAGGCTCTCGCCAAAGGCCCACGCCCACACACGAGGCCGGCTCCGTCAGGCATTGGAGGAGTCTAATAGTTTCCCAGCCTCGAGATTATTTATAAATGATAGGTCTAATATATAGAGAAATGGCCTTGTAGAGCTATTAACGATAAAGTATAAATACTCGAGTGGGAGGTAATGAGTGCCTACGCAGCGGTCGGGGCCAGATCAAGCGACGCATCTCGCGAGAGCCTGCAAGATGCTTTTTTTGTGCGAATTGAGCCGTGGCCGGAGCGCTGTGCGTGACGTGTGGGCTGCGTGTGTTTCAAAGGTACAGGCACTTGCCATGGACGGGCACTACAAGTGGGCGGGACGGGCTGGCGTTGGTGTGTATCTTTAAAAGGGGGCCTGAGTGCGAATAGAGACGTGTTGGTGCAGATGGAGATGTGCGTGAGTGTGAATAGTACAACATTTCTACCTTTACTCTTCTACCTTTACTCTGTACTTCGAACGGCAGTTGCACCGAGTACGCCACACATGTACGCCTCATAGGATGCGCCTTATAAGCTAACATCACATCGTTCTCAAATATAAAGTTTCGTCCCTCTTACGCCAGCCTCGAGTCCTGCTCTCCATCAGAATCCCTCCGGGCATTACTATTCTTCACCTACCGGCTCAACCGGGTGGCGCAAACTAACAATGGGCGACGTCACACACATTAGCCAGCAGTTGGTGGCGCAAAACATGGCCCTGCTCCGGACCCTTGGCGAGACCGACTTTGCACAACCTCTACTAACGATACTAAAGGCAAAGCTCAACGAACTCGATGAGAAAATTCGCGTCTCGGATGAAAAGCTCAGGAATCTTCGAGAAAAGGAGAGCGAAACCCTTTTAACGTATAAGAAGTACTTCAGGCGAACGCGTCAACTTTTATACCCTTGGGCTGGCAGTAATTACCATTACCGGGTGGGGGCCAAGCTCTCAAACTCCTTCTTAGGCCATGCCCATTATCAACGAGAGGCGAGGGGTGAATTCAACACCAATTACTCCCTCCACGGCAATTTTCAAACGGCCATGATGGTAAAAACAAGGCTCGATCGCGCGGCTGTACGACATGACGACGCTCAGGCTGGGCTCAACCGCCTATACGACTCCGTCTTTGCCGGCCCAACGCCCCAGTTTCCCGAAGAGGACGAGGCCGAGGAAGAGTACGAGCTCGCTAGGCAGAGCTATTGCGGCGCCAGGGATGCCTGGGAGGACGAATGCAAGGCCGCAGAATCGCTGTCCAAGGCCATTGATCTGATCAAAATGGCACAACAGGAGATGGACGGCGCGCTACGGTGCTCGAGCATAGATAAAATGCCTTACAAAATCGTGGCCGATGTCGCCAAGGCGAAGCAGATCCGGTGTTCCGAGGCCGGCCATCTTGTCATCGAAGCCCAGGTCGAGGTCGCGAAGGCGCAGAAGGCGTCGCAACCGGTCGGCAAGATGCCTGCCGTCAACATCAAGGCGGAAACTCCCCTCGGTGGCTCCTTCAAAATCCGGACCGATCGCAACTTTCACGACGAGATCAAGCGCAGCGTCAAAGAGATGGACGACTGCTCTCAATGGCTGCTGGACCAGCGCGACGCTGTCCAGAGGCGTTGCAACGAGCTGAAAACCGCCAGGGACAGGTGCGTTGACCAGCTCGAGGAGAGGCGCGGTGCGCTACGGCAGGTGAGGAAGAACATATTTGCTACGGTCGCCAACGAGATTGACCAGGCTGCAAGACGTGGTGGAGGTGCCGAAGGCGCTGAAGGTAAAGGCGATGGGCAGGGACAGTAATTTCTATTAGATGGTGGGAGGAACTCTGACAGGGCAACTCGGGCGTCAGGAGTCATCGCCGGGACGGACATGATCGCACATGATGATATAATGGGCGCAGGCGGCGATCAAGTACGTGGCCTGTTGCTTCTAGTCATTGTTCTTCTCGTCGAGAGCAATACACAAGGCTGCCATGAGTGCCAGATCGACGCCCGGCGCAACGTGAACCGCATACGTCTGCTTCCCGCCAAGGAGCTCGCGCTTGTTGAACAGCTTGCGATCGACGCGGGCCACCGTTGCGCCCGAGTTCTTGCACACAATGTCTGCCGAAGTATCCAGCCAGTTGCCCTTCATTATTATCGTTTCGTGGCGGCCTTGGCGAGACTGAAACTCTGCCGTGGCCTTGCTTCCAATGACTGTTTATTTCACGAGTTGATGGTGAGCATACCCTCTTTTGTTGCATCAGGCTAGACTTAGGCTTAAACATTGAGTTTTTGATGGTGAGAATCGTCTCTCCTTGACCGTTTTGGACGACATACGTCTCGTGCATATGCAGGTGCTCCTTGACAATGTCGAATAGGTAGTTGCCCCTAGCATCCAGGACGGACTTGCGGCCCGAGACTGTCATATGTCGGCCCGCAATCTTAAATATGGGCTGGCCGTTGGCCAACTTGATGTCGAAGCTGTCTCCAGACAAGGACCAAAACTTTTCTCGTAGAATCAGCGTCTCGGGTTTTTTGGCGATATAGTTGTCAAATATGCCCATCTGGTGCGGGACGGGTTGAAGATTGTTGTCCATGGCGGCCATGTCAAGTTCTCGCCTAAGCGGTGATCGTCTATGGGCAATGAGGCCAAGCTCGATGTTTCAAGGGGGGGTTGACGGAGCGTATATTTAAAGCAGACTACGCTCCAGAGGAAGCCTTTCCGGGGCATTGGCAGAGGCCTCATTATTCCAGATGCAAGCCAAGTCTAGCCAGAGGCCTGCAGACGGTGAACCGTGCCTGCATTGCCACCACCGCCTAGGGCGAGCATCTCGGCAGTCGGCATGATGGCGGCCGAGCCCGTTGGAGTGCAAAGCGTACTGTACGTCGAGGTGACAAGCCGGCGCTATTCTTACCCCTGGCTGCCTTGTTCTTAATCAGGGAAAAGACGCACAAGGGTAGCAAAAAGCCACGGTTTGGCGGTCATCTAGGCGCAAAACGGCATGGATCAGGCAAGATTATGTCCGCTCAAGTGGAGCAATGTCCTCAGCCCGGCGGGATGGACCGAATCGGCGGCGCCTCGGCGGACCACGTTGCGGATTGTGCCTCGCCACGCGCCCCTGGCGATCCACTCGACTTACTCGGTCGTGGCTTTACGCCTTGTGGATCTACTGTAATCGTGGCGTGAGTGGGCTACGGAATACCAAGACCACATTACGTGTAAGGTTAAGTTGGTAGGTCTCGTTCCGTGTGGGATCAGGCCAGGAGTCTTAAATCAAGGCAGCCCTAGGCTTGTGCCTGCATGAACAACTTCATATGTATGTCGGGTTCATCTTCATTGTATGCCGCCTGCCAGCAATCCCGAGCGACGGCTCAGGTGGCAAACTACTGGATCCGCGGAAATGCCGTTTCCGATGTGGGCTGCGCAATTGGAGGCTCAAGAGGCCAGCCATGGGTTGGCCGAAAGCGCCTACGCTTACATTGGTTCCGGCTCCTTTGATCTATGAACAGGACATGACACTAGCCAAAGGACAGGCAGACACATCTATTAATATGTTTAACCAGGAGTGGCCTGGACTCCGCGTGAACGACCTACACCCAGACACATCATCGGCATCGAAGAGGCGGTGCTCGAGAGGTTGCCTTCTACCGCCTCTCAAGTGCAATGCTCAACGCATCGTCTGGTGTAACGTGTACACGTACGTAGTTACAGGGCATCTGTCCCTCACTCCCTACTTGCAGACACTGCTCACATAACAATCTCACTGCAGCAGCACATACTATCACGGGCAGCCAAATTCCGGCACTGAGTGAATGTCGTTCCATCCCCACCGTTAGGGTGAGCCGTCGCAACCGTCTCCCTAAAACCACGGAAACAAAAGCCATTCGTCTCAGACACCTCGGCATCGTACACCATAAACAGCAACGAGAATAAAGGCAGCAGCAACCGCGATCATCATACTATGAAAGCCCCCCTTTTCCCTCCCTCCCTCGCATCAATTAATACGGACAAGTAGGGTTAGCAAGACCAAGGACTCCGGCCCGTCTCCGCCAGCATGATGGCACTGGCAAATCGTCTAATATGGATTAGCGCCGCTCAACCTTTAACGCCTATGCGCCCGGTGGGAAGGCCGGCCACACGAGTCGCAATGGGAAGGCGTGGAGTAGACATATAGACGCATGAACTAGAATTATTCAGCCGCCGACTCTGAGATTGCTCCATAGACACCTTGCCAATTGATCATGCCTGATGGCGTAAATATGCCAGAGACGGTGCCTTGCAAACGGGCAATGGCGGGATACCCCGGTTCTTTCGCTCGGTTCGCCAACAAGCCGCGCCGAATCGTGCCGTGTGTCACCTCGTATTTATCAGTGGTCCCTCGCAAATTATGCCCGGCTCGGTCTGTGCCAATCAACTAGCTCGATGCTCCACGTCGACTCGTTCTCTCGACGCTTCTCTGAAAGCCCTGCTACTCTCTACTCCTCTGTGCTTCTTCAGTCCATGGTTGAGTCGGCTCGATCGCGACAATGTCGGCTCACGAGCACCTCCATCTCCGCTTGCCAGATAAGCTCCGTCTCTACAAAAGTCCAGTAGTCAGTCTATCGCACCGATTGACCATATCGCCTGCAAGGCAAAAGTGAGGTGACACCCCGATCGGTGCCTTGCAACTGACATATACAGTAGGTTCAACACAGTCCCAGCGGAGACGGCAAGGACTGGAGCCCGGCTTGTTCTACAATCGATCTTTGCGATCATGACGACCAACTCCCAGAATTCGAGAGAGTTGGTATTCCCGCGGCCATGTTTCCATCTATCCTGGCCACTAACGAATCGCTCGCAGCACCCTGAGCCAACTCTCCTGGAGCTCTTCTTCGACCTCTTCTTCGCCGCCAACTACAGCGTCTTCTCCGATACCCACGAAGCCACGGACCGCACCCGGTTCAAGGCCTACATAGGCTACTTCTGGTACGGACTCCGATCTTGCATCATACATCTTCACTCTTGTCCTCCAAGACAGCAGCTGACTTGAATCCTCCCAGCCTTCTGTGGCTGACGTGGTTCCTCGTCTCGCTTTTCGACGTCCGATATGCCACCGATAGCATCTTTTGTGAGACTTACCTTCCCCGGGCCGGCGAACTGGTGCCGAGACTGACCGACCTCGAAGCTCGTGTGACGAGAGCCCTGCAGCTTGGTGTGCTCGTCGGTTTTGCTGTGGTTGCCCCCAAGTTTGACCCGACCAACCAACACTCGGAGACAATGCAGTCAATGTGTGCGTGCCATATGATAATCCCATCCGCATGGCCATACATGCTAGGGCACTGGGACTAGGCTGACGGCTATAGCGCTTATTCTCATGTTCTCACGTACATGTCTAGCCATCGAGTATGGAACTACCTTGTGGCACGTGAGGATGTTCAAAAAGGCCCGGCTACCCATTTGTCTCCAGATCGCCGTCCATCTGGCGGCTGCGATGGCGTATCTCGGCGTTTCCTTTGCTTTCAAGAGGAACGAGAGGAGCGGAGCATACATGACGTGGTATTTTGTTTCGGGGTCTGAGGCTATTCTTACACTGCTCTTATCCAACTCTTGGCTCGTTTTAAGCCTCACCAAGACGCATCTCATGAAACGCACAACTCTTTTAACAGTCATGATTATAGGCGACGGCATCATTCAGGTGGCAAAGGAAGTAGTCACAATAGTCAAGCATCGAGATGCGTGGAGTGAGTAGCTGCCCGCCTTGGACTCGAGAAACTGACAAGGGCTGACACTCATTTGGCACCATAGACGGAACCATCATCGGACTCCTAGCAGCCGCCGGTGCAACCATCTACATTGTCTTCCTGGTCTACTTCGACTGGCTGAACTCTTCATTCTACCTCCCTGCTTGGCGGCAACAACTCTGGGTAGCCATCCATTTGCCGTTTCACCTCTGCCTCGTTCTGTTTACGCAGGGCTTTACAAAGTTCTTCATTTGGTCCAAGGTTGTAGACACGCTTGGCCGACTACGCACGAGCTTTCCATTCTCCCTCAACCAGGGAAACGTTGGTCAGTTGGAGAACATGACGAGCCAAGAGTTTGCGAGCTTGGCAAACACTAGTGCTCAACTGTTCTTCAAAGACTATCCCCCAAAAATCCAGGGCACTTTGGACACGGTCAACGCAGCGCTCGCCAACTTCACGAAGCTGCCTGATGGGTTTTGGCCCAAGGTTGCCGAGGCTATTAGAACCAATAACTTGACCTTTACCGATGAAAGTTCGGAAGAGATGGAGACTTTCATATCCTCCTTTATTACTATTCTGGTTTCGAAGATAAACACCCTCCTTACAACCTTTGGCATTAATCTCGACGGCAACGGCGTTTCCACCAATGCTGGAGTTCCAACCCTCAACGGAGGATCGGAACTCCAAGTCCAGGTCTATGAAAAGGCCTGGAACATTTACTACATTCTGGTTTGTCAGAGATGATGGGCACTCACTTAGCGGATAGTACTAACGCGACGCAGTTTGCCTACACCTACGCCGCCACGGGGGGGACTTTGCTCCTCATGGCCATCCTGAACATGGTAGCGCGCACCAGGCCGTACACAACGTGGCCAGTCATCCGCCTGGTCATCGTCTCTATCTTGGCTCTGGGCACGGGCCTGACCGGCTTGCTTTATTTCAACGAGGAAGGCAGCCAACGCTTCCTGTCCTCGGCTTGGGTTTTACCTACTATCACCCTTGCGTGGACTTTCGTCATCATCATCACGCACGTTGACGGAAAGAACTTCAAGGGCGACTCGCGCCTCCTTAGGAGCTTTACGCAGCCACATATCCCAGTCTCGATTCCCCCGGTCCCGGATACCGATCGGCCCAACGGCGAGCGGCCTCGGTCTCCATTTTCCCCTTGATCTGGTCATCCAGGAGTCATCTTGTTTCAGCGACTTGGCGAAGGGGTGTTTGGGAGATGTGATGATTGATCCGCACTGGTGTGGTTAATAGCGGTTTAGCGGAGCCATCTTCGAGGTCAAGCAGGATGTGCATCAGCTGCATCAACGGCAGATGGACCAGGATGGACGAGACATTCTAAAGTGGCTCACACCGGCCGATTATACGACGCTGCAGCAGGACCTTCTAAGCCGGCAGCAACCGGGAACCGGTCAGTAGGTGAAACGGCAGCTGTATGGCTACCCAGAGTTGTTGCCGCCAAGCAGGAAGGTAGAATAAGTAGCAGGGCTTTCAGAGAACCGTCGAGAGAACTAGTCGACGTCGAGCTAGTTGCATAGCGTGATTGGTACATATTCAACGCAGCACTCCGGTCGACCACAGGCTGCATCGTGGATAGTGGTAATTGATGTGGATTGAGGGGGATTGCAGCGACGAAGCCGACCGGTGCTGGTTCTTGGTCGTCGACGGCCCCAAGTTGGTGGCCATAGATGCCTCTGCGGACGTACTTTTGGCACATATTCCGAACTCGGTGTAGAAGAAAAGGATAAGGAGGGATTGTTGCTCGCGACGGGGGAAGATGTTGAGTATTCTTGTTCAATCTGCTTCGAGGTGTCTTTCAACCACATGCCGTATCTGTCGGCCCCTTTTCCTCTTTATATATCCGTCCAAGGAACAGAGCTTCGGCTTCACGAACACAAGTACATACATACATGGGCCTTGAATTTCCATTTTCGGAATCATGGTCGGCGATCCTTGAGCTTGGGCGGCCAACTCAACGTCAGTCATCAGGGCAACACCAGGTGGAAGCCATCGTTGGCAGCTGCGCGGCCAAGTTCCGTGCCGAAAGCGCGGCCCCCTCTCCGCGAACGCGTGAAGGATCACGGAGAGGTGATTGATGTTTCTAGGCATCAGCCAAAGTTTGACGCTGATTGGGCATGTTAACCGCCAATGAGATAATGCCCACACACATCCCCCCCGTCTGCCCCCCTTGCCATTTAACCTGGAACCCCCCCTCAGTTGATGCGGCCTCGGGGCTGACCTTCCCTCATCCTCCGACCATGGGCTCAGATGGACAAAACCCCCTTTCGACACCGCCAAAGGACCTCCATCGATGGCCCGCCAAAGTCACTTCTGTGCTGACGGGCGGCGACGTCGACAACGATAGCACCGTCTCTGTGAGGTATAATGGCCGATGTTTCTGCATTCACATGTCGCCGCGTTTCCTGCGAAACTCACCAAGAGCGACGACGCTATATCTCAAGTACCTGCAGGCGATGCAGCCCGATGGTCCTGTGGAGCTTGAAGGACTCGACGAGGAAGACGCCTACGAATGGATTGTTGGCTTATTCCTGCCAATCTTCATGCGATTGGCGCCCGAGCCGCTTCCCTCATTCGACCCCGACAAAATCCGATCTGGCCAAGCCAAACCCGTGCTTTCAGAGTACCTCAACCCCGAAACATTCGGCTGCAGACTTGAAGCGGTGGACGAGACGTTTGTCCCACTGCATACCGACAACAATGGTGGCCTTGTCGCCCCTCGAACGTGGCTGAACGGCGAGACCCTGGACGACCTCGAGACATGGGCCCGACTGTTTGATCCTGCGGAAATCGAGGTTTCCTTTGTAGATGCAGAGCATGCCCTGGATAGAATGCCCACAAGAGTCAAAGTTAGGTTGGATGGGCTCCAGCAGACGACCACCTGCTTCCTCAAGGCCTTCGGAATGGGTATACCGGGCGGTCCCCTCGATAGGGAACTGGGCGTTTACAAGAACATCCATACATCTGAGCTGGGTGAAGACGTCTTTGTTGGCCGTCTCGTTGGCGTAGCTCATGAGCACATGCACGACAGCACCGTGGGCTTGTTGCTGCGATATGTTGACCACCGCGACACGCTTCACGACGTCGTCCAAGATGACCCCAAGTTGGAACTGAGGAAGAAATGGGCATTGACAAGGCAGTGCACGAGTTGCACCGAATAGGCAGCGTTTGGGGCGATGCGAAGCCGGAAAACGTCCTTGTTGACACCGAGGACAACGCTTGGATAACCGATTTCGAGGGCGGCTATACCCTTGGCTGGGTTGATGCTGATAAGGCGGGAACGGTGGAAGGAGATTTGCAAGGACTGCAGCGAATCATCACCTTTATCTTTGAGGGGACTCGGGACGATTCTTGCGACAACCTTGAGAACTGGCCGAGGGAAGCAAGTTGATGTACATGTTTTTGTTGTGTGCGTCCGGTCACGGTTTTGGACAGTCAAGAAGAATGGAGCTACCGTCGCCCAGCAAGGTCTATATAAACGAAATACGACTGTTATATATAGCAGGCCATCCATATCTATAGCTTGTCCGAGTTGCAGGTCATGGACAAAACCCCAAGACCACCAAGGGCCATGGAAAGTTGTAGGTATAATAGTCTACGCATAGCACGACGCAGACACCGCCACTTCGGCCTTGGGCACGACAACGTGCCTCGCCCGACCCCGAACGCGCGTCCTCTGCTCAAAGCCATAGGCTAGCCCGATCAGATCAGACTCGGACCAGTGACGCCCCAGAAAAGACAGACCAACGGGCGCTGCCGGTGCCTTGACGACAAGAGTCGTGTTGAAGATGTTTGTCTCCAACTCGATGGGCGTCGTGTCCGGGTAATGGCCCAGGGGCACCGTCACGATGGGCGTACCGATGCCGTGTGCCAGCTGCGGTGCCATGCGTGAAGGCATCACGACGGCTGTCACGTTGTGCCGTTGTAGTGCGCCAAGCAGGCCGTCGGGCCCCTGGAGCCGCAACAGGTTCTGGTACGCGGCCCAGGCTCGTGGGTCGCTGTTGTCGAAGTCGAGATCGAGAGCAGCGTCCCAGAAGGAAGTGTCGAGCGTGGGAAAGGCCTCTCCCGAGGCGTTGCGAGTCCGCTCGCGCAGGTCGGCGAGCGTACGGATGTTCTGAGGGTTCACGACAAGCTTGGCAAAGTAGTCGGCGATGCCGGCCACCATGTCGGCCCTTATCGAGGTATAGTCGTCGTGTTGAATATCAGAGAAGTTGCCGAGTCTCGTCTCCCAAGTAAAGCTGACCGGGACCACGGTTGCCCCGGCCTCTTCCATGGTCCGCAACGCCTTGTCGAAAGCCTCTTGCGGGAACGACTCCTTCCACCCCTGGAAGCCATCAAAATAGCCCCGGGGCACTCCGATGCGCGCTCCCTGCAGACTAGACTCCCTGCAGGCGGCCGCATAGTCCGGGGCCCTGGCAAAGGGTATGGCCGACGTGTAGTTGTCGGCCGGATCCGGTCCCACAATGGCCTGGAGGAGACGGGCCGCGTCCCGGACTGTTCGTGCCATGGGTCCCACCGTATCCCGATGCTCAGACACGGGCACGACTAGGTGGCGCGAGGTGAGTCCCACGGTTGGTTTGATGCCCACGACGTTGTTCATTGCCGCCGGGTGCGTGATCGAGCCGCCCGTGTCGGTGCCAATAGCCGCGAAAGCCAAGCCGAGGTCAGCAGCCACGCCACTGCCGCACGAGCTCCCGTCGGGGTTTGCGTCCGGGTACCAGGCAGCCGTGGTTTGGCCCCCATGCGCCGACCAGCCTATTGGTGGCGTCTTGGAGCGGAAGTCGGCCCATTCATCCATGTTTGCCTTGCCAAGGAGGATCGCCCCAGCCTCGCGGAGCTTCCTCGCTATTGTAGAGTCGTGCGGGACCTTTGCTCCACGCAACAGAGTTGATCCCGCTTGGGAGTCCATTAGCCGCCAAGATCATCCCCCCGCGGGCTGGTGGCCTTGCCTGTGTTGTTCATCTTGTCCATTGTGGCGACATTATCCTTGAGAAGAATGGGTAGCCCATACAGTGGTCTGCTATTGCTTTAGTGGCGATCGTGACGACGGTGGGTAAACTACACTCCCTACCCGAGAGATGTGCTGTTGGCGGTCCTCCTCCTCTCATCGAGAGACGCCGCAATAGCGAGGGCATCTGGATTCATCTCGCTAACGGCATGCACCCTGTCGTTGACTTGCCGGATTCTCTCTTGATATGCCTGCCATGGGTGAGAAACACAGACATTCACACGGCGCAAATCATGAAGCCTACCCTGACTAAATCCGAGCTGTTGAAGCATCCCCTCGTCAGCCCTTGCTGGAGATCCTCAAGCGTAGCATCAAGGAGGCCCGGAAATCTCCATTCGGCTAAGCATACACAGGGTCAGCGTCCAGTTCTCGTGGAACGAACCTCCCGAGATGATTTCGACTCAACTGATTGTCGACTCCGCACATGCAGAGAAGAGGGCCACAAGAAGCCATAGCGGCAGTGTTATCCCTGGGAACATGGTCCACGGAACAGGAGCAGCGCAATGCTTTCGCGCGGTCGTGGTAAAATGGACGACACGAGAGAGCAGGACGGCATGTTCTCCCCATCCTTGGCTGTCCCACGCATTTAAATACTCGGGCTTTGTTGACACGACGACTTGAAATGTAGCTATTCTGCATTAGTATACACCGTTCTCGGTAAATCAATCCATGCACCTTGGATGCATAGAACAGGTAATGTGGAACACACGCACAGGGTGGCATGAGGGCTGTACACGTATCGAAGGTGTGTGTTGAGGGAAGAAAGAGCTAGGGCTGCCCTAACAGACCTTGACTAATGTGCCACCATACTCTAACGCCACCCTGCAATGCAGCGGGCGCGGTTGACATAATCAACAGTTAAGATTCATGGCAAGCTAGGATACTGTTCCCCCCAAGGTTTCCAAGTCTTTCCTCAACTGCCATCTTATAGCGAATATATACGACAAGCCAATAGAGGCAAGCGGTGCTTCCCGAGCTAGCAGGGGTTTTTATATAGAGAGTTGAAATTCTCGGCCCGTTTATTGCTTACTTTAGTAAGGTTTGGTGTAGCCAGGCTACCAGCTTGCTTGTTCAGGCGGAAGCAACTTTTGATATCCCAATATGGCTCTTGGTGTTAACGAAAAAGGTGACTGCAATCTACCGCTGGCCAGTGAAGGAAAAGGCTAGCAAAAAGATTTCCAACAGGACTCGGCATGGCTAGGCTGGCCTTCTCCACGTGGGCGTTTATTCATGCCATCGCTCGGCCTTGCCGGGGTTCAGCTCGGAGACGGTCTTCTTAGCCAGCACCATGTGACGATGTCATGCTCTTACCTCGGGCGAAATTGGCCCAGAAGGAGAGCTTAGCTTGCCTTCTTGCGGGAACCGTCAAAATGGGCTTAAACGTGATTTCCACGGTGCCACCGTCCCTGTAGCACCTCATACGATGGGACGGTGGCGGTTAGTTCACCCTCTGGCGGTAAAGTGCCGATGGCAGCTGAAAGACTAACGCGCTGGCCGACTTCCTAAGCATTCGAGGAGCCCAATATAATGAAGCTGTACGCGGAAATCTGCTCGCAGCTCGGCATTACTCACGACTCCCTTCCAAGTTGATGACCCAAGAGTATAGGGATGGTATGTCTGTCCTCATCTCGCATCACACGCCTCCAAACGCTTATTTAAATGGTACTATCGTACTCTGGGTTCACCCATGCAGGCTGGCCAGTCTTGCCCCGGATACTTGCTCCCATGTAGTGCAAGAGGCCAAGAGCGGCCACGCCAGAGAACAAGGTGATGATGCCCTGGGCGGCAAAGGTCCAGGTGTAGCCAACCGACTCGACCCACGGAACGATGAAGAACGGGTTGATAAAGGCGGCTAGGTTGATGACGACGGCGTAAAAGGTGATGACGGACATGGATTGATGTGGGTAGCAGTCGACAACGTAGGCGGCGATGACGGTGTTGCCCATCTGGATCCCGGCGGCGACGAGGAACAAGGCGATTTGGCCGACGATCCAGTGGTGGGCGCGGTCGATGCTGATGCCCCAGACGATGAGACCGACTGGCACGACGTTAGCAAGTGTGTTGATGCCCGTGACGACTGGACGTAGCTGCTTACTTGCACTCAGCAGAGCGGCAGGGTAAGCCAGCCACAGACGCATCTCGGCAGTCTTGACGCCCCCGTTCCTCCTCGCCATTTCTACCACGAGCCAGTCACTCAACGTGCCCGAGCATAAGGCCTCAGCGCATAGTGTCCCCAGAATCAGGCCAATGAACAGCAGACCCTGTGTCTGAACCGAGTACCGCGCGTAGGCAACAGGCATGTAAGTGACGACACTCATGATCCACCACAACCAACCAAACGAGTAGACACAAATGCTTGCAGGTACGACGGGGTACCTCCATGTGGCTATGAAGCGGGTGAATGAGTCCCAGGGCTTGGGGTGTCGCATGCCGGGGACGGGCTTGACATTGAGGAACGGCAGACGAGCGGTGCGAGGGATTGGGACGTCGGAGGAGACTCTCTCGCTCGGCGGCGTCTTTTCAACGTCGACGGACGCGGTGGGCGCCTCCACAAACGGCATCCTGGCCAGCATGTGGTTCCTCGGGTAGAGAGTCTCGGGGAGAAAGACAACCTCTGCGACCAAGATGGCACCAAACAGGCCCGCAGTCAACCACTGGATCAGAAACTGGTCGACCAGGAGAACAAAGGCTCCGATCAGAGGTCCAAACAAGAGACCAACGTCGACGGCCAAGGCCCAGAGCCCGACCTTTTGGCCGCGCTCGTGCTCAAAGGACATGTCGTTGATGATGGCGAGGCCGACGGTGGCCGCGGGAGCCACCCCGAGGCCTTGGAAGAAGCGGGCGGCCATGTATCCGCCATAGGCCGGGGCCATTGCCGCGCCGGCGGTGGCCGCGAGGGCAATGGCGGTGCCGATGATGAAAATGATGCGACGTCCGACGCAGTCCGCCAGCGAAGACCAGGCCAGGGGGCCGACGGCAAGGCCAAGAGCCGGAACGGCGACGGTCCAGTTGGCCTGGGCCAGGCTGATGTTGTAGTACTTCATCAGGTCGGGGAACGCCGGCACCGTCGTCGTGGTGATGTAAGTAAACATGAAGTATCTGTTTGCGTACATACACGGTTAACAAGTGTCGGGATGGTCAAGACGTTCTCGACGGTGCCTACAGTGACATGACAATGGCCAGGATGACGTTCTTGCGCCATCTTGGCCAGTTGAGCGGATCCAACGGGTCGCTCGTGGGCTGGGGATGCATCTTGAAGCCATCCCTTGTGACGATGGGCGCCTCGACCACCTCCGTGCCTGGTTTCTCTTCGACGGGCACCCGTAGGCCCTGGTCGCCCTTGGCAGTCGCCATCGTCTCCCTTTCTCCCGGCAAAAGGTGGATCAGCTTGCTGGATCGAGGAGCAAAAGCGGCCAGTACGAGGCGATGGAGGAGGATGGCGAGGCCGCAAACCCCGCACCGGGGTCGTAAGACTGACCTGACATTGGGATTACATGCCAGGGGGAAGCGATGCATCATCAGCCAGTGCCAGGGCTCGACCTCCCGTGCTAGCAGTCGCCGATGTAAGACTGTTCCAGAGGACGAGTGCAGTACATGGTTGATATCAGAGCTTGGTGACGCAGCCTGCTGGCGGTCTCAAGAAGAGAGCCTTTGCCTCGTATGTATTCCGGCTCGTCGACGCTCTCTCACTGCTGATATATCCTTCTCTCTCGGCTCCAGTGTTTCAGAAACAGTAGCCAAGCCTATCATCGCCAGCTCTATACCTTGACACCCTCCGAGCATGGCATCCCGCGACAATGGTGCCGGGTCATGGCTCCCTCGCACGCCGAAGCAGGCAGGTGGCAGCCACTGCCACGCCTCCAATGAGCGTTCGGCACTGCTGTCTCAACCTGAAGACGACGTGACATCAGGCGGTTCCCCCTCAGTTGTGACAAGTCCGCAGGAGTTTGGCGTCTTGCTGAGGGCCTCGGTGCCCGTCATCCTGGCCTACACGCTGCAGAACTCTCTCCAAATGGTGTCGGTTCTCATTGTCGGGCGCCTGTCACCGGAGACTCTGGCCACGGCGGCCTTTTCATACATGTTTGCCATGGCCACCGGCTGGCTCGTTGCACTGCGAGGAACAACAGCCATTGACACGCTGGCGTCTGCTCGCTTTACCGGGAGCAGCAACAAGCACGACCTCGGCGTCATTCTGCAGCGCTCCTTTCTCGTTCTAGGACTCAGGTACGTTCCAGTGGCTCTGCTGTGGATATTCCTGCTGGGTGGCTGGGCACCATGCCGCTGGCCGCGCAGAGCGTCATCATGACGACGGACCAAATCATGAACACGATCCCCTTTGGCGTTGGTACCCTCAGAACCCATGCTTGGCGCGCGCAACGGCCCGGGGACGGCTCGCGCGGCTGACGCTGCATCATCGTCAAGGACTTTTACGCAACCATCTTTAATGACGATGAGGAGGAGGTCCGCATGGATCGTCAAGGCGAAGCCGAGGGGGGCCAAGGCCTGGGTGTATCGCGTTTGCCCGGCCCCGAATGACTCGTAGACATCATTCAGCAACTCTCGCCTAGGCTGAATGGGATTGTTTAGAGGGGTCGCGTCACAAAGAGGTAAAGGTCACCAGTCGTGAATTTATCGCTGGAACATGGCATGGCGGGTGATGCACTTTGACAACGATGAATCGATGCTGACGGAGTATAACAGACGGAAACGTTCCACCTTGTGCAGAGAAACACGGGGGGGCGCGACAGACAGCCAAACGACCGGCTCGACAAAGGGAGGGGGCCAAGTTCTTTCGTTTTGACAAACCCGTAGTCCCTGTCTACACCTCTGGCCATGGCTTTTACAAAAATGTTCTATTGCATTCAATCGGCTCTCTTCTGCGTCGTTGCGGTATTTACGTCGGGGCAAAGCTTATCCATTCTCCTATATGTTCCCATCTGAGCGCCCGTGGATTGAATCGTCTTTGAAATCTCATCACCCAGATAATGCGGATAGAGGCTCACACGTGGGGGCTCAAGAGGTTATACTGTCCCGGTGTGTTTTGGATGTACCGAGAGTTGAATTTCACCACCGTCTTCAGAGACCGGTAATGGGAAACGCCAATGTAAAGAGGCTTGTCGACGACATTGAACAGCACCCCCTCCTTGCACGGAGGAGTCGTAAGCGAGCCGCTGTATTGATATATGTTGGACCTGAAAATGTGGTTCTCGATCCCTTCCGTCTTGATTGCGCTTGTAGAGGTGCTGTCTCCAGGCCGAGAGAGTTTTCCGACGTGGCCGAGAGTGGCCTTCAGGAGATCTGAAACGGGCTCACAAGCGAGGGCGAGTTCGACGAAGAGAGCGATGACGGCGATCGAGCCACCTGCTCAGGTTAGCCACTAGTCTTTATATCCCACTCCATTCTCATGCCTCACTCTTGGTCTCGGCCACGAAGTGTACCTCGCTAGCAAAGTGCTCGTCCGCAAAGTGATGCTCACTAGGCGTGTGGAAGTGAAATTGCGAAATGTGGTAAATTTGGTTGTTGAAAAGAACCGAGCCGTTAATCGCAACCTGGACGGTATGCCCGGTATTCTCAAACTTTGTTCCTTCCGGGCGCGAGTCCAGTCTGAAGTGTATGAGAGGCCCGCCAATCATGTCTTGCTCACCGGGTTTGACATTGATGGGCGACTGGTTCTGGCCGCGGGCGCAGAGGCTGTTATTGGGGCTAAGTTCATGCCAGCCTAGAGGTCCATTGTGGCCGTGATAGCCGTACTGGGCGCTGGTGTCCTCACGACGGTCGAGAACTTGCCCAAAATCGCGATGATCTGCCGGGTCCTTTAGCTGGCCCGGCAAGGCGGCTCCGTTTACTGCTAGAGAGCCTAAGACGGTAATGATCCCTGAGAGCATCTTGTACAAGTCAAACGTCCGGGGGGGACAGGTAGACGTCGATTGAGTCCGATGACGCAAGCCTGACCCTAAAATGATTTTTAGACAGACGTGTCAGGTATTGATAGGTTTGGAGAGCGAGAAGCAGTGAGAGTCAGGTGTATGAACATGAACATGCAAGTCGGGGCACGATGGCGTTTTCTCCGTCCCTTGTGATGGCTCGAGACTCGAGAGTCTTTTCTCTTGACCTGGGAGCACAAGCCTGGACACGCCATCCAGGTACCGACGCATTCGATAAGCCAGCCGCTCCAAGCTGCGGAGATTCATGGGTGCCAGTGGGGGGTTCCCGCGCGGCCCATGGATTGAGGCGCCGTGAGCTTTACACAGTGGCTCATGCGACGCGTTGGTCTTTGATTTGACGACCCGCAGGACGAAGCAAACCCCGCGGATGACAGGGAGAGGAGTCAGGAGTAGTCAAATAGTAATACGAGTCCAATTTTGACATGGTTCGATGGTCTTATACCTAGGCAATTTTACTCGGCTTCGATTGACGAGACAAATGGCATCGTTACTCCTACAGATTCCCAAGCTTCTGCTGAGTTCTATGCTCTTTTACCAGCGATATTCATCGAGCACTTGTGGTGGGCCGGCAGTGAATGCAAAGGGATGTTTCCGTGGAAACAAAACACCCGTTTTCCCGGTCCTTTTGCAGGGCGGCTGCATGAGGAGACAGTCACCCAGATTGCTACCCAGGTGGAGCTTGACGGCGCCATCCAAGCTTTCCACTTTTACGAAACGCCGAAATAGGCATCACGCGCCGTGTACTCAAAGATACGAGGCCCGAAGTGTCTACCTCGATGCCTAAAGTCCGACTCTTGCTGCCATGCCTCCATTGACATCTTGGCTACCAGATTAGATATTCATGGCTCATGTGAACTCTCAGAGGCAACCCGCACGCGACCCCCACATCTACCATTATTTCTCCGAAGTCGCCTTCTTGTGTATACGTGAGAAATATATCATTTGCTCCCCTTGCCGGGCCAGGCTACTCTCGCGCATTGAAGGTACGTAAGCGCGCGACGTATGACTTCTTTGGCGTTAGAGCAGTCGGCGGGGAGGTGCCGCCGGTTGGCCTTGGAGACGGAAATCAGAGCAGTGCCAACCGTCGGCTCTGCAGACCTTGGTTGACTTGGTGGTTCCCTGAGGTCATCTGTGCCGAGGATACTAATAACCCCGACGAATTTCACGAGCTGAAGCCCACCATTGCTGCCCTATGCCCCCTTTCCCTACCCCCCTCTTGCTTGGTTAGAACCTTAAAAGCCTGCTCTAACCTCTGTCCCGGGTAGAGAAATTCCCGACCATTTCAACGACGTCAGCTCCCTGTTCATTCTAGGGCGGCCAACGCAGTTCAGCCCTAAACTCCAGACTGTAAGACAGCTTAGAGCCGCAGGCTTCCGGCTTTAAGCTAACGCCGACGGCACGCTCGGGCTCGATTTGAAATCCGAGCTATTAGAGAATGCTATAAAGAGTCTCAAGATGCACCGTATCATGCCGCGGTTCTATTAAGCAACTTTGCTGATACTGTATCTTGAAGCTCCATTCCGCGTGCAAGACTTCAACAATTACGATTAAAACCCGCATCAATGTCTGACAAGAAACTCTACACGACGAGGCTTGCGAGCCAGCGCGTTCTTGTCCTCGGTGCAACATCCGGCATCGGCTACTGCGTCGCCGAGGCCGGTGTCGAGTCAGGAGCCGAGGTGATTGTCTCGTCGTCCAAGCGCGAGAAACTGGACCGCGCCATCGCCCGCCTTACGACCGACTACCCTTCGGCCAAGGGGCGTGTTTCGGGCCAGGTGTGCGACCTGAGCGCCGAGACGCTGGAAGAGGATATACGCAACCTTATGTCTTGAGTGGGCAGGCTCAACCACATCGTCTTTACAGCAGGCGACATGCTGCCGTTGACGCCGCTATCAGATGTCTCGCTGCAGAAGCTGCGGCAGGCTCCCCACATCCGGGCCTACGCGCCTATCTTGATTGCCAAATATGCCGGCCTGGCCCTCGAGCCCAGTAACGAGTCCTCCTTCACCATCACGTCTGGCTCCATCAGCGAGCGCCCTCAACCTGGTGGCTGGACCATGCCAGCCTTCATGGCCGGTGGCCTGATCAGCCTGACGAGGCAGCTGGCCATGGAGCTGGCTCCCATCCGCATGAACTGCGTCGTCCCAGGCGCCGTCGAGACCGAGCTATGGGATCATGAACCGGCCGATCGCCGCGAAATGTTTAGGAAGAACTTTGAGTCCAAGAGCCTAACCGGCAAGGTCGGGTCCCCTCAACAGGTGGCTGAGGCGTATTTGTACTTTATGAAGGACTCCAACGTCACGGGGACGACGGTGTCGACAAACGGAGGGGCTATTCTGTGATGGGAGAAATAGATGTCTACGTCGATTATTATATGAATGACGCCAACATCACAGAGGCTGTGCATCGAGTTCCTTCTCTGACGAATCAAGTCTGACATGGTGGGTGAAGCTAGGGAGTTGAGGAGGGAATTGAGCCTCGGGGGACGGCGAAAGATGCTTGTAGAGCTGATTGGGAGGAGTCAATCAAATCAAATCGGCCAAGCTGGTGCTGACGGACGACTCAAGCAGACTGGCCGGAGCCCCCGGGGCGCAGAGGCCAACGTGAAAGGTAATGTAATTGCCGAAACGTCTACAGTCCCAACGTCAAAGTGAGGATATAAACGCGGCGAAACGGACATGATTTCGGGCTACACCCGGGTTTTGGCGGATTTAAGAAGAAATGAACCACTTTTGAGCTCCTAGTCATTTCTCATCGCAAGTGTACGGTCTCACCATGGCCTAAAGATGTTGCCTCGCGTCCGATTCAAGCCTCGCACTTGGCAATCAGGTTCTAGATCATGAGCCGTCCTTGGCGGGCTTGACAGTGAGGGGCACTGCGCTCTGCTTCACTATTCCCTCAATGACAAGATCTTAATCACCCAACCCTGACAGTTCTCCATTACCGCGGCCCGATTCACAGCACGCGGTGCCGGCTCGGGCCGAGCTAGACGATCTCTCTTTAAAAAGTAGAGGTTCATGTTCAAAACTTGGTAGTAGAATAGTTTTGCGATGATTGACGATTGAGCACAATGGCCGCAAAACACTGGCCTTGTATAGCTGCCCAGAATAAATGCTCCTTTTCTTGGAAGACAGTCGTGAAGGACGACTTATATTTAAGCAAAGAACACAACTGTCTAATCATCCGCTTCAGG
Source organism: Ophiocordyceps robertsii (assembly GCA_027405785.1). Lineage (NCBI taxonomy): Eukaryota > Fungi > Ascomycota > Sordariomycetes > Hypocreales > Ophiocordycipitaceae > Ophiocordyceps > Ophiocordyceps robertsii. The sequence continues at coordinate 52,702 of JAPEBW010000261.1, forward strand.
ACTTTTGCTACGGCTGATGGGCTCATCCATGGCCAGCGAGGCCCGGAAAGCAGACACCTGTGCCCAGGGCTGGCGGAACTTTTGCTAGAGCCCGCGCTATTCTTGCAACCTCGTGCAGTCCACAGTGGCCAGCCAATCAATTGAGGGGTTGGGTGCCTCCGAAAACCGGTCGGCGCAAGCATATGGCGTCAATCCATCTGGCAACTTCTTCACCTTAAATCTACATCCGAAAAATCGTTACCCTCGCGCGAAACCACCACTCATGGCCGCCCACCAGGATGCAGACTCGAGCGATCAAGAGTCAGAAGAGTGTAAGGCATGCCGCATTCCGCCGTTGCGCTTCGTCACCCTCATCCTCTGACGCCTCCTCAGATGACCCCAGCTTTGAGAAACGCCAGATCGCGCGGCAGTTTGGATGCATCGTCAGCCTGATCCAGCCCACCGTCGTTCTCAAGCAGGGCGCCAAGGTCCGGCCCTCGGAGCTGAAAGCGCGCCTCGTCCAGGAGCACACACCGGACATTCCCATTCCTCGCATCCACGCGTACGAGTTCCGATTCAAAGAAAACGGCATCCCCTGGTACGGCGAGCTCAAGATGGACCATATCCCGGGAAAGACGGTCAGGGATGCGTGGGCCGAGCTCGACTGGGAATCTTCTGGCTGGTTCCCCGACTACTGGGAGTATGCGCAAATGATCAAGTTTGGCTCTCCGGTAGAGCATGAGTGGCACAGACGGATGGAGAAATCTAAGCCGGAGCCATGGGATATCACGATTATCCAAAAGGCAAGGCGGGTATTGTTCTAAGTGAGCCGAGTATATGCCACGTTTTGAAGAAGCGGGGACCGGTGTCGAGCTTGCCCAGTGGTTTTTATATTACAACCAGCTGAGAGATGTAGACTGAGGAGAAATACACGCGCTTTAGCAGTGTTGAAGCTAACGTGCGTGTCTTAAAGCACCTCGGAATATTCTGGGGTAGATCTATATCGCTTTCTTTAGCAATCGAGAAATCGTTAGATCGGGGATGCCACTATATCCAGCCTGTGTTGGACTATACCTTGAAATCTTGGACATTATTAATATGCAGGAAACGCCGGCGGACCAGCTAGCAATCGGAGGGCACCGTTGGTGACGCAAAGCAGGGTGTCGCACTGGCTTGCAAATCCAGGGTACGACGGCGATGGGAAGAGTATCGTGGATGACGTAAATGACCTCGTGCAAACAAGTAAAGATATTATGCTGGTAGGCAAGCTATAGAAGTGACGCAGCCTATGCAAGCCAAGGCATGTTTGAGCTACCAGCTACTCCCGTGTCGGTGATTCATAGGGGAACGATTTGAGTTTAGTTCAAAGCATACAATTTGAAGACTTACATTAAGCGTCCAAAGTTCTGACGGTGTTGCTCCCCGGGTCATCAAACTTGTTTCGTGAGAACTCTTGTATGTCATTGACATCCTTGTCCATTTGATGCGCCATAAGGGTGGAGAAGCATAAGTAGAGGCTTTCCTGATTCTTGTTGTCGGCTAGAAACTGGTCCAAATGATAGTGGCTAATGGTCAAGATTCTAAAGGCATGGCTGAGATGATGTATGGAGGCGAACCGGGTCGATGTAGGGTCACGAGTCACTACATTGTGGCACTGTGGATGTGTTATGGCACTTTAGGCGGATGCGAACTAAGCAAGTGACTCGGCTATGAACCGGGCTTACCGGTAGCCGCTGGCCCGGGCTTGAGCTTCAAGGCTCTCTGACTCGAAGCGAGGTGGGCTTGGCTGTCTTCTTTTCGCGTATCCAGTTCCATTGCCTCAGAAGCTTTGCCACTCACCTTCCCTTTTCGTGACCTAGTGGCCGGACGATGACGAGCTCAAGGGTCGTTGCCTACGAGATGTTGACTTATGGCCTTTCATATCTCCCCAGGCTCTTCACAATGGCCGTTTTATGAGTAGCGGGGAACGAGGTACTTTCTTAGCACGCCGACGGCATTGTCGAGCTCGGGGGTCTGTTTGATAACATGGATGGGAAGTAATGGAAGTCACCGGTCCGACAAACCACTTGTGGCTGAGAGGAATGCCCTGAAGATGACCACGGCTGTCACCCCTGAGAGCAGCCAATGTCTCGAGACAGGATAGCATTTGGAATTCTCTTACCGCAAGGCAATTGACCCGTGTTACATAATTACTTGGCAGGCCGCGTCCGTCCAGCCATGCAGGGACTGCCTGTTAAGGAACTTGAGACGCTTCAGCCATCAGAGTATACCTCGGCTAATGGTTCACAACCCTTCCACAGTGGCCACGTATTTTCTCGACGGGAAAACAATTGAACGTCCATCCGTGCATGACCAAGTTGTCTGAACTATAGACGTAAATAGGAAATAGGAAGCTGGGATGTATGGAATTGAATGTTTGTCTATAAACGAGAAAGAATGGCCAGGCGGCCGATCCTCCGATCCTCCAGAGTCCCCGTCCTTCTAGAAAGAGTTGCATTACCCTAGACCGGATTAAATCACTTTTTACGTAAAGAAACCAGGGCTCCTGCTTTGAATCAAAGCCGAAACACTCGGCACTCAACACGTAATCATTTGTCTGACAAGGTCCAAGGTTGAAACACCCCGTGTTGTATAGTAAATCTCGACCCAAGGAGGGACAACATCTAAGACAGGGCTCTCACATATCCGTACCGTTGCCTAGATTGTTGCGGCTTGAGTGGAGACGAGTAGCAAGACCAAGGCCGGAGCACAGCCCATGATTGATTGCCTGAGATGTTACTCGCTCGGCAAAGAGTCTTCTGGCTCGAGACCCCCCGCCCCAATTACTGAATGTCGAGTCATCCTCGGCAGGGGGGTAAGATCATGTGTTCTTTTCGGAACGCCTTCGGGCTTCTAGAACAGTTTTGGAACCTCTGTCTCCATGGGGTCGCCAAGCGGCAGACCACCGATCCGAGCATGAGTGCGAGCCGGGACGTTTAAGCAGCGTGACAAGCGCAAGCAGAGAGGTTTGCATCAAAGTGTCACGTAATTCCGAAACAGAGCATCAAGGAAAGAGAGATGGGCCAAGGTCAGCTACAGGTCCGACGGCATCTAGTGTGGTGCTCTATCTAGACTCGAGTGCCCATCCACGCAAGTGCTCCTCCGACGCCTCTCCAGCTCGGGAGCACTAGTTGTTATGCCGACGAACGGTGAGAGTATAGCTGAAGCTAGGGATGCGGTAACCTGGCCGCCCTGCTTGCCCCCATGTCTCTTGGAGCAGACCCTGACTCGGCCTTTGCGCACCTGAAACCTCTTTGACATGCCTCGGCCCGCTCTTCGGCCTCCTGAGCTCGTCTAGCCAGCGGCTCCCCCCGGGGCTAGTTTGCCAGGGAAAGAATGAAATAGCTATCCGGAAGAAGAGAGGGCCTTTGAATGGCGCGTCCTAGCGTGGAAAACTAGTAGAAACGCCGGTGGGCTAAAATTCCTAGTCTTGCTCCCCGTATGATCTACACGGATCTTGGCTAGGGCATGAAACTGACAGCTCTTCCCGCCGCTCCCGCTGCAATATAGGCCCATGGTGATCACCACGGTACGGGGGGCTCTTCCGAGGCTCGGGGAAACGCAACGATGCACGAAGCACGAGCCTGGCCTGGAGCATGTCGCTGTCGGAGAGCAATGGAAGCCGTGTTTCAGGAGACGTGCTGCCGGGTTCCCCTTGGTGCGTGCACCCCAGAGCTCCGACGGAGACGGCCAAACACCGCCGATGGATTTCGGCCGCCTTCTAGGTGGATTACGGGCGCTGTGTTTTCTTTCCCTGCATGATTCGTCGACAGGCTCAAACTCATGACAAGGCCTCGGCATGGCTGCAAACCCATGCCAGACTCCTGTCAATGACCCGTGCATCGTGCATATGAATCACTGGTGAAGCTGCCAGGCTGACCGCACGTCGGAACCTGTTTCTCTGTTGGCAATGATTCGGTCGGCGAATCGAGTCAGCATCGTCGAGTTGCCCATGCTGGACAAGGGAATTCGCCTGGGCCAAAGACATATATAACATGGTCCTCGTCGTCAACATTACCGCTTTTCTCCATCATCAGCCACTCAATCAAGCATAAACCATCCAATCATCCAAACCTCCAGTCACTTACTTGACCAATTCACCCTCTCACAATACTCAAGTCGTCAAAATGGTCCGCATCAGTGCTACCGTCCTGGCCTGTACGTTGCTCACTGCTCTCTTCCCATCGCATCATCGCTAACTATGAATTAGTTGCCGCCACCGCCATGACCGCCGCCGTCCACGTCCGCAGTGCCGGCGACGTCAGCTTCGGATCTTCGCCCAGGCTACACGCTCGGGCCGTGCCCGGCATGTTCCTTGAGAAGCGGCAGGCCGCCAAGGGTAATACCGAAGCCGACAAGAAGTTTGAGGAGTTCAAGGCCACTTTGACCGACGAGCAAAAGGCCAAGGAGAAGGAGATTGACCTGAAGGTGCAAGAGGCGGATAAGTCGCTCAGTGCGGAGCAGAAGTCGGCGCTGGATGAGGTCGACAAGCTCGATGAGGCTGGCAAGTTTGACGAGGCCGAGACCAAGTTCAAGGCATTTGAGGCAACCTTGAGCCCGGAGCAAAAGGCAAAGGACAAGGAGATTGGGGACAAGGAGAAGGAGGCAGACGCGCTGCTGACTCCCGACCAGAGCAAGGCTCTCGATGAGATTGACAGGCTTGATGCTGAGGCCAGCGGCAAGGGCGCTCAAGGGGGCAACGGTGCTCAAGGCGGCAACGGCGCTCAAGGCGGCAAATAAATGGCCCCTAGCTAGAGCGAAGGGGAGTATAGACAATGGAGAGCCGGACTCGAGCTAGTCTAATAGATACCATCTTTTCTCTCAACGTGACGCAACGATGACTAGTGATTAAAGGCTAGACAGTATAGTTCAATCAAAAGCACCCTACGAGACAGTTTAGTTCTCCAAGACATAAGACACCACCCGAGAGAGAGACACAGACAAGGCTTGTCATAACTACAAGCATATATCAGGGGCGGCGCGATGTATTTCGTCCAGGTTGGGCTTATAAGCAATTAAAATTAAAGCTAGTTAGGCCTCCATGTAACCAAGCAAATAAACCATGTCGCGCCCCCGAGCCAAGGGTATTATCCCGCAGTTTATACAGGAGAAGAAGTAGGAAGTTTGCCTGTGCAATTACAGGAAAAGTGCCAGTCCAACAACGCCAGCGAGGACGTTCAAGGCGACAACAACGCGAGCAGAGCCGCTGGAGACGCCGGCAGCCGGAGGCCTGTTGGTGGCGGCCGGGGCGATGGGCTTGTTTTGCCCGGCAGTGGGCTGGGGGGCCTTGGGCTGAGCATCCGGCTTGGGAGCAGCAGGGGCGCCGGGGGTCTTGGGCACGACCTTGTCGGCGGGAATAGGGGCGGGAGCAGGGCCCTTGGAGGGCTGGTGGACCTCGCACTCGGGGCAGGTTTGAACGCAGTAGCACTTGGCCTCGGCCTTTTTCTCGCACTGCTCAAACTTCCACGGCACAGGGGCCGGGGCCGCGTCGGGCCCCTTGGCGGGAACCTTGGCGGGAACCTTGGAGGGGCCCTTGGCGGGAACAGTCGAGTTGGCCTTGGCGACAGGAGCGTCGACCTTGGGGACGACGTTGACGCGGCACTGGTCTTCCTTGCACGGCGACTTGTGGCACTGCTCGACGTTGGAGCACGTGTAGACCTGGACGGCGACGCTGACGGAGGCGGTGGCCTTGACCTCGACGACGTGCTTGTTCTCAACCCTCACGTGGCTGAGGCCGCCGTTGTCACAGATGAGATCGACGACGCCAGAGGCCGTGGCATTGTGGCTGACGGTCATGCCGTAGATGTACTGGCCCTGGACCTTGGTGACGACGCGGCCCTGGTCCTGGGGCTCGCAAATCTCAAAGTGGAACGTGGCCTTGAGATCCAGGTCGTAGACGAGGCGCCAGCTGACAATGTCGGCCTCGGCAGGCTTGTTGGTGATGATGAAGAGACCGCCGCGGATCTCGAACTGGAAGGTCGCCGAGAGCTTGAGCAGAGCCTCGACCTTGGCAGTGGGATGGAAGCTGCCGGTCGAAATGGCTTGGCTGGCCGACGAAGAAGCCGTCACCTGGGTCAGCGTCTGAAGCTTCGAGCCCGACGTCGTGGTGCTGGTGAGGGCGGAAAAGGTGTAGTTCTTGCCCGCGGGCACGTCGGCGGCAACGGCCGACGACACGGCGGCCGCGGCGGCGAGGGTGCTGAGCAGACGCATGGTGAGTGATGGGGGCTGTTGGCTTGAAAACGAGTGTGAGGCGAGAGGTTGCCGGTGAGCCACGGAGAGGAGCGAGAGAAGTAGGGGGTTGGACTTTGAAAGGGAGAATCTCCTGGGGAGAAAATTCTGTTCCTCCCTTTATATCACCCCCCCCCCTCCCCTGGCCTCCGCTTTTCCACATCTACGTGAAAATGTTTTTGTCGGCTCTCGGCTCGCCACGAGGCCGCCCCGATGCATGGCGAGACCGGACGACAGGCACGTAGCATGAGAACCGTTGCATGAATCGTGCTCGCCGCTACCAGCAACGTGCCTGCGGTTATGGGTCGCCCCTTAGTCTGAGCAGTTATAGGATCCACACGACATCAGAGCATCAAAACAAACATGGGACCAAACGACTGGCTGGCATGCAGCTGCGCGAGCCTCGTATCCGGCCGGCCTTGCTCCACAAGCCATGGATTGCGGAGCGTTATCCCCTCGGCCGCTGCTCGTATGCTGGCATTCGTTTCGTACCGAGACGAAGGACGGGGCCCGGCCGAAGGTCCAACAGGGCTTAGTACAATGCTTGGCCTTTGTGGACAATGCGGGCTCCCAAGGTTTGTCGCTTCTCCGCTTCGTGACGGATTCGGGCGTATTCGGCGTCTCCAGGTGGCCTTTTCCGGAAATTGAGAGGGAAAACCCTGCCAGCTTGCTGCAGAGAGACTGAAGCGCGGTCCCTGCTTCGTCGGTGGACGGAAACGAATTGCCGTGGGCATCAATATCGATGCCAGTACGAGACCGGGCTATCCTTGCAAATCCAGATCGTGTATCGTGTTCTTCATGTGCCTGATCATCCTGGTCACTCTTCATTTTCTCCTACTGGCCTCGTCAAGCCAGTAAGTCGGTCGGAAACTCAGAGTAGGCAGTGCTATTTATATCCAAGCACATCTCTCTCTATTTCCATGCACGGCTTACCGCCCGAGTAGCACGAGATGGTGTCCGCCCCGTCGGCCCGTAACTGTGCAGAAGGCCAATCGCCAGCCAATCTCCAGTCAAGGCTCTCGGGCGGGTAAGCGGCCGGGCACTTCCTTTGCCGCCCGGTGCCACGCCGGCTGGTCATTTCGGAATGCCGTTGAGACCCCCATGTCGTTTTGTGCATATTGCAGTTCATCTTGTTGCCAAGTCAACGGCTTGTGCACTGGGGCCTGCTCTGACACGGTAGCTGGGCACAAAAATAGTACTACCCCGTATTATTAGAGTTCGCGTCCGGCCAGTGTGATGTTGCTATGATCAGCAGATGGAAAGTGGATCAAATCACGATCCGAGCCATCAATGACAAGATGCATATGTCTCTCATCCAACCCCAAGAGGCTTGATAGTCGGCAATTCTTTGTCCGTTCCGGCTGAGGTTGAGCCGAGCAAGCTCAGAAGACGGTTTATTCAACAGTCCAGAGGCCACACGTCACCGTCGCAGTAACCTTGTCGGGCTCGTCTAGGCGTCTGTCGGCTTGCATTGCGGACAGTCGAGGACGGCATCAGTTTGTCGTTCTGTAAGCCGACTCGTCAACATTCCCTCATGTCGACTTGCATCAGTAGTTATGAGCAAGACCACGATGGGCAGAGAGGCACGGATCTCCTGCCGAAAGGTTCACCTTCCTCTCCCTGGCTACGGCACCGTCATGAGGGTCTCATGAGGGCGGTTGGGACGATGGACGCAAAGTGACTCTTGTCTGGATTCTCCGTGTTGTACTTTGGAATCGTCTGCAGCCTGTATATCGACAAGTGCCGGGTGCAGATGATGCTCTACTCGATCGACGAGACGACGCCGCCCCTGACTTTACAAAGCAACACGCTTCTTGCACTTCGCCATGGTGGCCAAAGACTTTGCCTTTGCATGCCAGTTGGGCTATCTATAAATGCTTTCTGGTCCTCTCTGTTAAATCTTTGTTTCAATCGGCCCGTTAAATCTTTCGACCATCAGACTGTCCGGCGTGCCCCGTTGCCGTTGTATGTTTATCACTCTGCGTCACTATCCTACGTGCAATGAGCCACTCTACCCAGTACTCTTAGATCTGCCGTGCCGCTCTCGGAAACCAAGGGCCTGCCGTCGATCGTGCTAAACCTGTGCGCCCCCGCTGCCCGTGTTCTAGGGCCGAAAAGACAAAGGGGCGCAGCCATCACGTAGTGGACATGTACGCGGGCCTCGGGGTGCGCGATGCTCGTTCCGGATCACGGCATGGAGACTTTAATATGTAGGATTCTGATAAGCTTGGCTCCCTCCTAGCAAAGTAGCACCATGGTCAAGGGCCGGGGGGACACGCGAGTCTTGAGGTTCTTTTACCGGGCTTGGATACGTGTACTGGGAGGCAGTTTCGGTGCAGTCGCCGCCGCCTCACCTAGATATGCAAGTATTGTGCTCGGTGAAACTTGATCAAACGGCCCGCCGTATAGGGGGGGTTGGACCGACCTCCAGGGAGAGCCGGCATAACTTGATCCCCTGGGTCCCATGCCAATACTTGTGTATAATCCCGGCGTCTTCCATTTTGGGGAAAGTTTCCCCTGTCTTCGGACTAGTCGTGTGGCTGCTCCCTTGGCATTGCGGATACACCACGATCCTCTCGTATTTAACTCGCCCTAGGCCGAGGCTGAGTCACCCATCTTTTTCCTTTTTGCATAAATATTGAGCGCATTGTGGAGAACGGGGCTTCGCTTCCCAGTATGTCAGTGAAAGTCCGGAGCGAGCAGGCCATGCCCTTTCGTTGATTGCCAGAGATTTTTCCCGTACGTCGGCGCTAGGCCAATACACTTGCACACAAGTTCTTTTTTAAAGCGATTTACTCAAATTGGCTTCATCAAGGTCATCGTCCGAGGATTAGTGCCGGGTGCTGCGCCACAACCGGATCCGTGTATTATGTCGTTTTATGCCATATCGTTGCTCCTATTCTTTTCGTATGTATGATCCTTGCTCAGCTTCCAAGAGCGGCTGTGGGACTTGAGAAGGAATCGAGTGTAAATCTCCTTATTCGACATAGAGACAAGACGGTAATCCCCTCGTTCAACCTAGTCTTCTAGGCAGACGTGAGACTCGTGTAATGTCTGCGTCCGTGGAACACAAAGGGAAAAGCATTCTTCTGCAAAATGGAAAATGCGGTGATGGCTCTCAAGGCTACGGCTTGGTCCTTTTAAAACGGCATCGCTCTTAAGGGCCAGCTGACGCTTCCACTGCTGGCACGGTGACTCAGTACTGGTACCAGACACGGCCTCGACGCCTGTCATGAAATGCCTCAAAAAGGAAGATGGCCTCGGGGAAACAGGCCCCGTTGCCGAAGAAGCCATTGGAAACGCATCTTACAGTCTATACGCAGCGGCATACACGAAGCTGCCAAGAACCAACAAAAAGAAAATGATGAAGGTGACTGAATAGTCCTCCCGATGTCATCCTTCGTCCTAGTGCAGTGCCCAGCCTATTTCGGCATCGTCTGGTATTGCCGTTAGGGCTCAACTCCCTTTATGTCGGCTGAACAATATCGCCCGCCGAGCTGACTTGGACGATGCAAATTTATGAACAGGACGACAAGTGTACTATTCGTAGTTTATTCTTTCCACGAGTGGAATACATATGAGCTGCGGTAAAAGTTCAGCGTTGGCTTTAGGCTGGGGGCCTTTCAGAAAGTCTACGAGTAAGCAGGCTTAGGGGCCTCGTATGGCCGAAGAAAACGTAACGTCTTAAGGGAGGGCATCGAGAAGACCTTTGGGCTGGACTGGGCGTGAATATACAGCCACGGTGAAGCAAGACCAAGCCCACCTGGTATATTGGCCTGACCTTTCGCTGGCCCAAGTGTCCAGTTTCCAGGGCCACTTTCTAGAAAGTCTCGTGATGTTGCCAGACACTGCTCATCGAGGCCAAACGGGCGAGTATTCTGGGCGACATTCGAGGCTGGCCGGGAGCCTTGGTGGAGAAGAGTTGTAGACCGACAGTCCAACCCTCGCCCCCTCTTTGTGCCTTGATAGTCTAGCTTGCGCCGGTACAACAAGACCGCCAGCACATGCGGAGGGTTCTGTTTGACCGCAGGCCGTGTATACGTTGCAAGCTTGAACGGAGACACGGATTGCGTGGTCCACTCCAGACCAGACGAAAGACACCGATGTAGTCAAGCGTCGTCTTCTCTACACGCCTCTTTGTTACAGCCTTAGAGGCGCCTACGAGTTGATCAAGTCATGATGGGGGAACATGAATCCTTCTTGACAGGTTCATTTCACAGTGAGGGCGTCGACGCATGGTCAACGCGGGCCGGCATGACGTTTGCTCGAGCATTTCTCGTTAGTATTCCGGAAACGGCCGACTGATGCGGGACCGATGGCTGCCTGACACAAGCTCAAGCTACTGTAAACCATGTCTACCTCGATCGTTGCCTACCAAGACTACGATGACGTCGTGCTTCCTTAGTCTGCGGTAGGGTCTCACATTTAGTTACCAGACCCATGGACCCACGTCTGCTAGCAACTACCTCGGCTCTTCCCAGCAGCCAGCGGGGGGGAGCATGAGAAGCCACGGCACATTGCCTTAAAGTTGGCGTGCGGCCCCTCTGTCCAATATCGACCCCGTTGGTATCTACACTTGAACAACACATAGAGTGTATCTACACTTGAACAACACATAGAGTGTATCTACACTTGAACAACACATAGAGTGTATCTACACTTGAACAACACATAGAGTCCAGCTGCGAACCGGTCGCGTCTTGGTCACGGGGACTTTTCGACACCGCCTTCACCTTCTCTCTATCCACCGTGCCAAGTCACCGCCATGGCTGTCAGCGCGCAGGCCGGAGCAGTGGGCTTCCTCGGCCCCCTTTTCTCCTACTCGCACCAGGTAACGCCCGCAGAGTCTGCCTCTCGGCGCCCAGGCTAACCAGACCACGCACGCAGGCTGCCATTCAGGCGTTCCCGGGAGACCAGTGGCGCCTACAGCCAGTGGCCACGATTGCTGGTAGGGAGCGACACGGCCCTCTTGCGCCAGTTAGTCTAATACGGGAACCCTCCAGATGTTTTCCGGCAGGTTCAAAGCCAGCAGGTTCTCGCAGGCGTCGTGCCCATTGAGAATTCAATCAACGGCTGCGTCAATGTGACTGTTGGCCTCCTAGCCGAGCGAGATGTGAACGTCAAGGTCGAAAGCGAGACCGTCGTCCAGGTCAACCACTGCCTCGCGAGGCGCAAAGATGACAAGTCGAAGCCTCCAGACCATGGTGCCAGCTGCGAGGCTCCAGATGGCCCGTCGGCCGCGAGTTCGCGCCGGGCCAAGCCAGCGTACCCCCTTGGCGATCTCAGCAACATCACCAAGCTGATTTCTCACCCACAGGCCTTTGGGCAGTGTATGGACTTCGTCTCCACTCATCTCAGGGTCGTCCAACGCATCGAGGTCAACTCAACCAGCCAGGCGGCCGAGATTGTCAGCAAAGACACCACCGGCACGATGGCTGCCATCTCTAGCGAACTGGCGGCTGAACACTACAAGTTGGAAATACTCGCAAGATCGATCCAGGATAGCGAGGACAATAGGACACGCTTTCTTGTCATTAGTACAAACCAATCTGTCTCTGAGGATGCGAACCTTGCGACCTGCAAATCCAGGGGCAGGGTCAAGCGTTAGGCCCCCAGTCAGATAAAGCATACATATTACGGTTTGCGTGTATGGACCACAGTGTAGAGGTCGCGCAGCTCCAAATGACTACCAAATATAATTTGCAGGCCTTTACATGTCGCTGTCCATGTCTTTTCGGGCGAGTCCCTACGCAGTAGCGAGCACGTCAAGGGGCCCAGTAGACTTGGAGTAGGGAGTTTTATGACGTTTCGGCGTAGGGCACTTCTTGGGTCGAGCAGTGAATGCCGCCCCCCAGCAGAGGCAGCTCCCGGATCAGTACGGGCACCACCTCGCGGTCCTCGCCAAAGACGCGCCTCATGATGCCCAGTGCAGCCTCGTCGGCAGCCCTGTCGCCAAACTGGGGCAGTATGAGGCCCCCGTTGACGAGCAGATAGTTGACGTAGCTAAAGACGGGCGGCTCCTCGTCGCCGGCCTCGAGGGCGCGTAGATATTCGTCGTCGAGGCCCTCTATGGCATCGACATTGGCCTCGGTGACTTCGACCACGTCAAAGGGCCGGCCACGGGCGTCGGTTGCGCGAGCGAGAACGGCGCGCGTGGCGTCGTAGGCGCGGGCCCATTGACCGTCGGCCTCGGCGGGCTTGCTGACGAGGACGCGGGCCGGACGGCCGGCGAAGCGGGCGAGGGCGTCAACATGGCCGTCGGTGGTGTCGGCGCCGCGCACTCCCGGCAGCCAGACGACGGTCTCGACACCGAGGCAGCGGCGCAGCTCGGCCTCGACGGCGGCGCGAGTCCAGCCCGGGTTTCGGTTCGGGTTGAGCAGCGCGCTCTCCGTCGTCAACAGCGTGCCGTCTCCATCCACCTCGAGCGCGCCGCCCTCGGTGACCATCGAGGCCTCGACGCGGGCCGTGTCCATGTCGCGCAGCAGCGTGCGGGCCAGGCCGGCGCAGGTGGCCGAGGGGAAGCGCCGGCCCCAGCCGTTGAAGCCAAAGTCGACGCCGCAGAGGCGGCCGCGCGCGTCGAGGGCAAACGTGGGCGCGATGTCGCGCATCCACAGGTCCAGCTGCTGCTGCTCGTCATCGACGGCGTGCACGCGCACCTCTGAGCCGGGCGCAAACCGCCGCTGGGCCTCGGCGAGTCGCTCGCGGCCGACGACGAGCGTCACGGGCTCGAAGCGAGCGACGGCCTCGGCAATGGCCGACACGTCGAGCGTTGCCCGCGCCAGTGAAGCCGGCATCTGGCGGTAGTAGGCGGCCCCGGCGCCCGGCCAGGCGAGCATGGTGGAGGCATGGCGCGCCCATTCGGCCGGTCGGTGGAGGGCGGCCGGCGACATTTTCTCATGTCGTCTTGTGCCATGGCGTGCCAACAAGGCGCTTCTTGTAGGCAGCCTCTCGCTGTCCGCGCAACCCGAGGAAGAAAGTGGACAAGTACTCCGAGGTCTCCGCACGCCGTGTACGCGTAGTCGAGAAATGGTCGGGTACTTTGCTATACACTACATACTCGTCTCCTGTCCCCCCGAATCGCTCTGTCGGTCCGACAAGCACCCAGTCTCCGGATGGAACCCCCCCCCAACAGGAATGCTAATTACTATGTATGCTACATGTTTGCCCGTCCCACGCGTAGTTCCCTACAGCACTGCTATCATCTTGGGGTACAGGGCCAGGGTGAAATGTACCAGGCTCAGACAATCGACTATTGCGTCGGTCGAAAGGCAGTCTGTCCAAATGCCTTTATAAAGCCATGGCGGCGAGCCCAGCAGCGGCAGCAGCAGCAGCAACAGCGAAAAGGGCGCCCGTTTCCCTGGAGGCGGCGTTGGGTGACTGCGAACCCCTGGTAGAGTTGTTTGATGCAGCAGTGTTTGTGGCCTGCGAAGCCCTGCCGGAGCTGCTGGATGCAGCCGTCGGGCCCGAGGTAATAGCCGCAGCACTTGTTCCGTCGACACCACAGACGGACAGGGTGGGAAGTGCTGGCACCAGGTTGGAAGAAGACGCGAATGGCGGGCAGGCGCTCGCCTCCTTGACCATTGACGAAGACCACGCCGAGATCTGTGACATCAAGTCCGAGGCAGGCTGGGCCAGGCTCGTGGGGACGCAAGGACTGTCGGTGGCCAGGTCGTCGCTGAGCGCCGGCGGAACAGTAGGCGTGGCTTGGAGCAAACTCAGGACTCTGCTCATGCAACTGAGGGAGTCGCCGACGGAAGAAGCAGCAGTCGCGTCGCTTTGCGCCGTCACGGCCGAGGCTGCAAGCGCAATGTAGAGCAGTTGGAGACGCATAGTGTCTATTTTTCCGAGTCGAGTTGATGTCGGCGGGCAGCGGCGAGAACAAGGTCCAGAGACTTGGATGCCGTATTTATACACGGGTGGCATTGCCGAGCGAGATTGGCCAGGTCCTTGAAATTTGCCACATCCCTGCAACACCTGAACTGAGATCTATGAGGGAGGCTCCGAGATTATGCCTCCAGGTGCCCCAAGGTACCCGCTCCAACTTTATTTAAACAAGTCAGGATCGACAGGGCCGAATTCTACTTTCCAGACCAAAGGAGCAGCGGCCGAGGACAGGCCATCTCGCCGGGGCTCGGGCCGCTAGTCTCGCCCGTTGACGTCTAAAATTAGCAATCACGGGCCAGTTCCGTGAATTTGGCCGCAGGGTGGGCTGCTTCCTAGCACGGGGACTTTGTTTACTTGTTTACACGTCCATGGCCCATGACGATAGCTGCGGCTGGAACCTTTTCCAAAGGTCCAAGAATTTACTCAGCCGTGCCGCTTCTCGCTGCACCCAGCACATTGATGCCAAATTTTCCCCTCCTTTGTAACAAATACACTGCGAATGCGAGTCCTCTCTCACAAGCCCCGGCCGTGCCATAGTTATGTTGATATGCCATTCCGAGCCGCGTCGGTGGTTTGGGCCCCCGGCGGTACCCCCTACTCTCCGAATGAGTCAACGTCTAGCCATGGTTTAATGCGGAGAGGGAGCAGCACTAGCGACGCAACCTAGGCTCGGCCAAGAGTTGAGGCTTTACATGGACAAGCTCATGCGTTAAGCAGCCAGGCATAAAGGACAGCAACTAAGCAGAAAAATAGACACGGGCTGGAAGTATTTCTACGACGGCAGAAGTAGCCAAAGACCAAGAGGACTGAGTTGATCAAGCAAAATGCCAAACTCTAACAAAAAGGGCCTCGTCCAGCAGCGGTCCGTCTCGGCCAGGCACGGCCATGAGGCCAAGTCCGCTGACACGCGCCCACCGTTCAGGCCGTTTAGGGCCGAGCGTGTTCCTGACTCGAGGTCCTTGGCATAGGGGGCTTGAGGATCGACCCCCGAGCCGGCTGCCGTGTTTCCCATTGCTTGTCCAGGATACATCGATTTGCACTCTCGCAACGCTCGTCTGTCTGGAGCTGCTCGGCGAAGCGGGCCGTAACAACACCTAGAAAAACGTCGTATTTTGGGCTACTTGCCCCTGACTCGCCCGGCAATCATGCCGCCTGAAAAGAAGCTGCCCTGCCCCGTTCAGCCCTAGTTTCAGTTGCCCGAGCACGGCTGAGCTTGGTAGCCCATTCGCGTGTCAATGCGACCGTCTAGACCGAGAAGGCAGACTGTTGCTTGCTGTGTACGTATGGCGTTGCCCATGACAGTAGAGTAATGAACGTACTTGGGTAGATCAAGCAGCG
Source organism: Ophiocordyceps robertsii (assembly GCA_027405785.1). Classification (NCBI taxonomy): domain Eukaryota; kingdom Fungi; phylum Ascomycota; class Sordariomycetes; order Hypocreales; family Ophiocordycipitaceae; genus Ophiocordyceps; species Ophiocordyceps robertsii. The sequence continues at coordinate 68,170 of JAPEBW010000261.1, forward strand.
ATTGACTTATTGCATCTTGTTTTGCCTTCCCCCAT
>JAPEBW010000262.1:0-67854 GCA_027405785.1 Ophiocordyceps robertsii
TATAAAAGCAGAAGAGGCCGCGGCCTATTAAGTATACCGGTTTAATAATCTCCTTTACCCTTTTTTAAGGTACTATACCGCGATAGCCTATAAAGTTAAATATAACGTAAAATAAGTCCCGCTTAGCTAAGCTAAGACTACTACCCTTTAAGAGGCAATCCGCTTTTAAAATACTAATAAAAGATAAACTATAAAACGAAAAAACCTATATAACTAAGTAAACTTAATTTAGTATTACTTAAATAAATTAATTATCCTTTTAATAAAAAAGGTAAGGATAAGCTAACTTTAAAACTATCCGGCTTTAAACCCGCTAAATACTCTTTAAATTAAGCTTATAATAAAGTTACTCTTTCCTTAATATAATAAGCTTAAGGATATTTCTACTAAATATTATTAATAAAATTTAGCTTAAAGGCCTTAACCGGAAATCCGCTTTAAAGGATACTTAGTAGTTTCTTAGTTTAATATTACTCTTTAGCCTTATCCGCTATAGCCGCGCTAATTAAGGTATTTTTAAGACTCTTAATAAATAAAAATAAGCCTCCTATACTAAAGGCCTTATAGCGCACTAGATTTTAAGACGCGTATAAAATAGAAGGTTAAGCGCTTAGTAAGAGTATTAAGATTAAGACCTTAATAATAAGCGATAAAGACGCGGTAAGCAATACCTTTAGTAAGCTAAACCTATCTATACTTAGCGTATAAATATTAAGACTAAGCATAGCCTTAAGCCCTTTAATAAGAATAGTAATAATATCGAACGATTAATTCCTTAGTCTTCTTTAAGCACTAAGAAAAGAAGATATACTTACTAAGCTTTAAGAGAAACCTTAACTATAAGCTAAGAATATAAGGAGATTTAACCTATTAAGACCTTTAAAAGTATCCTACGATAAAGTTTAAGAAGATAATAAAGCTAGTACGTTTTAAGGAGTAGACCGTTTTATTAACTTTATCCGCCGAAACGCTAATAAAAGCGTAGCTTATATAGACGAATTAGCTATTTAATTTCCCTTATTTCTTTAAGGAAGTGCGGCGGAATAGTATTTTAAGGACCTTTTAAAATATAATAAAAAGAACTTAGCGAGCTTAGCGTTATACTAAGCTAATAGATCTCTACTTTATAAAACGGTTTAAAATCCGCTTAAATATAGCGATATAGGCACCTAATAAAAAGCACTTTACTATTAAAGATATAGTAATAAGATCCGACTTTAAGTTTTAAATATCGCGCTTATAATATAAAGCTAAGGCCGCGCTTTACTAGCTAAACTACTTAATTATAGTAATTTACTAAAAGCTTAACGTCTATCTATAAAAATCCTTATAACGTTTAGTAAGAAACGAGGATATTAATAAATAGATTAATAAATATAAGGAGATTCTTCTTTAGCTATAAGTTAAATATACTTAAGAATCTTAAAAGCACTTATTAGCGCGAAAGAAATAGGTTTAACTTATAAAAAGGCAAGGGCTAATTAACCGTACCTTATATATACTTAAAGGATAGTTTAAGACGCCTTAGCTATCTATTAAGGGCTTATTAAGGCCGCGGGTTATATTTTAAACCGCTTAGTAAAGGCGGATATACTATAAGCTTTATAGCGCTTACTAAGTTAAGGGAGAAACCTATTTAAATAGTTAGGAATATAAGCTAAGGTCCTCCGGCTTAAGAAAAAAAGAACTTTTAAGACTATACGCTTACTAACGCTAAAGCTAAAATAAGTATACTTTATAACTAAAAAAGGAACTATAGTAAAGACTAATAACTATTTAAAGGACGAAGAGTATAATATAAAAAGAGCTTAGATAAATACTAATAAAAGCTTAAAGGAAACCGCAATTTATATTATAGTAAACTTAGTTTAAAAGGCCGATAAAGTATATAGATTTTATAGTAAAGTATTCCTCTTAAAAAATAAGCTCTACTAATATATTAAAGATAAATACCCTTATAACCTTAATAAAGAAGTTGCCGTATAAAGATATAACTTAGTATAATAAGTAGTTATTTAGAAGCTAAAAAGCGTTTAAATAGTTAAGGCTTCCCTTAATATTTAGCTCTTTAACCTTAATAGGCTGTCCCGATTTACTTATATACGCTTATTAATCTATAAATAAAAAGGCCCGGTATAAGTATAAAAGCTTATATAAATATTAAGGCAAACTAAAGCCTTATTTAAGCCGACTTAGTAAAGACCTTTTAAGATATAACTATAAACTCCTTTTAATAAATTCTTATTTAAGGAGTAAAAAAGATAGCTATTATTAAATAAGTAAAATTCACCGCGTATATACTAAGAAGGCTAGATAGTAGCCTTATAGTCGTAAACGTTAGGATTAGCGCTTAATTAGTAACACGCTTAGCGGCTAATATATTACTTAGCTAAGACTTTTTAGTTTCTTACTAAAAGGACTTTATTAACTTTCTATTAGTATTATAAATCGGAGCTTATAAAAAGATCGAAGCTAAAGTTAAGATAGTCTAGCTAGGACTAGCTATATGCAGACGGGTAATTTACTTAGTTACTATTACGATTTTAGCTAGTTTTAGCTATACCTTATGCGTATAAGTCTAAGCGCCGCCGTTAAGGCGTAATATAATATTTTTCCTTTACGACTTTAAGCTTACTAAGACGATAATATAAGATTATAAGAGCTTTATAGCGATAAACTATTTTAAGGAACTACTAGTGCTCCGCTAAGGCTAAAAAGTAAGGATAATTATTAACCTTAATAAGCAGTTTTAGCTTTATAAGGAGGTTAATACTACTACTCCCTTACTAAAAGCCTTTATAGAAAATCCGGATAAAATAGACCCCGCTAAAAACTTCCTATAAAAGGATCTTATAGCAAACTATAAGCTTAAAATTAGCTAAACTAAGGACCTGCTAAAACTTATTACTATTAAGGGCGTCCGGATCTATGCTAAGGACTTAAAATATATATTAAAAGTTTAAGATATCCTTTAATCGTTTCCTTACTTTTAAAAAGATAAGAGAGTAGTATATATAGATAAATCCGAATATATACGTATTCCTTTAGTAAAACGATAGTAATACTAATAAGTCGTATTAAGATTATACCTATTAAGTAATAAGGATAAAAAAGTAGTAAATACGATATTAAGCTAGCTAACTATATAAGGCCGATTAAAACGAGTTTATAAGCTAACTTTATTTACGGCGCCGGTATTTATAGTATAAAAGACAGTAAATAAAAAGGAAAAAAGATAAAGAATTATAAACTTATAAGGGATTTACGCTATTACTACTTTAAACGCTTACTTAATGCCACTTTAAAGCAATATAATTAAACGCTTTTAAGGAAAGAAGTTTATTAGTATAGTAAACGCACGATTGTTTTTTTACTAGTTCTTAGTTTACTAAAACTACTAAGAAAGGTTTATAGTTATAAGCTATTGCGGGCAAAAAAGATTACTAATAATACTTATAGGCTTTAAAAACTCCCCGGTATACGTTTAAAGGTTTATTAATAATATTTTTTATAGATACTAAAAATATATAGCGGCCTATATTTATAATATTATTATTTACTTTAACATAGCTAAAGAACACCTTTAATATTTAAAGACTATATTCCGCGCTTTTTATAACTATAATACTACCTTATCTAAACTAAAGTCCTTTTTAGTATACCTATCTATATAGCTCCTTAGATTTAAAGTAAACGCTATTAGCTTAATAAATATAGATAAACGTATATAATCCTTAAAGGATATCTCGTTCTTAAAGAACCTTTAATAGCTTAAGAAATAGATTAGCCTTGCTAAGTAGCTATACTATATAGTCCCGTATTTCGCTAAGGAAGTCGATATCTTGTAAAAATAAAAGATAGAGCTACTTTAAGTAAGATACGAAGAAGGAGTCCCTTTAAGGGGCTAAGGATAAGCTTAATATACCGCAAAAGCCGCTTTTTAGCCTACTTTAAAAGAAAAAGAGGCCTTCGCGATTTTAACTAAGAAACTTATTAAGCTTTAAACGATTTACTACTTTAACCCCGCTTAATAACTATTTATTTAAATCGATATATTTTAGGAATATAAAGTAACGGCTATAGCTTTTTACTTAAAAGAAGGTATAAAATAAGATAAAAAGACGCTACTAGCCTAGACTTAAGTCTAGCTTATTATTTACTTAAGCCGCGCCCTTTAAGGCGGAGAACCTTAATACTAGCCTACGAAACTTAAAGTAGCCGGTTTAGTATAAGTAGTTTATAAGTTACGCACTATAGTACTATCTATAAGAACGCTATAAGTAGTCGTCTTTATTAATTATATAAGCACTTACGGAATCGTATACTAAAAATCCTTATTCTTTACTAATATAAAATCTAACTATAAGCTAGTCCTCGCGTCTTAATACTTAAGCTAATTCCCGCTTAAGGTATACTATATCTTAAGCGTTAAAAACGTAATGCCGGACGCTTTTTTACGTTTACCGCACTAAGATAATAAGCTAGTTTCCTTAAACTAAGAAAGGGAATTAAAACGTATTTAAGAAGATAAGATAATAAACCGCGTATTCCTTTACGCGGAAGTATTAATTAAATTACCGCTCCGCTAAAAAATAATAAACGGATATATAAAGGATATATAATAAGTAAAGATTATAGCGTAGCTTAGCGATAAGGATAGTATCCTTAAACTCTTATTCTTTTAATTATAAGGGTTACTATACTTTATAGAAAACGACGAACGTTAAAGACTATATATCCTTAAGACTTATACTAAGGAAATTGTTAAAGACGCCTATACTAAATATTTTTATGCTAGCCGCACTTATATATAATAAGATCTATTTAAGAGCTTCTCGATCTTATAGCTTAGTAAAAATATAAATAAGGTTATAAATAGCTACGATACCTACTACTATAACTAAACCGATTAAAGCAAGACGCTAAGGTAGCTTATCTTAATTTAAGGCCTATTAGTTTTATATTATATAATAGCGATAGACTTTATTACTAAGCTCTTAGTAGTTTAAGCTAAATAATCCTTAAATAAAGATCTTATAAGGAACTTCTATAATACCTTACTAACTAAAACTAATAAAATCTTAAAAATATATCTCCTTATCTTAAGTAATAATTAGTTTATAGCGGAAGACTAAGTATAAGCATTAACTACTAAGCTGCTCCGCGCTAATTAAAGGATTCTAAAGGGGATGATCTTTAACTAAAACGTAAAGTTTACTTAAGTATTTTAGCGGACCGTATAGCAAGTCTTTAAATTAAAGCTTTTTATATTTACCGCTTAGCACCCTTAAACTAACGGCCTATTAAAAAGGCGAAACTAAACTATAAAAATCGCGCTACGATTCTTTACTACTAATTTCCTAAACCTATGCTAAATTAATATACTAATCACTTTTTAGTTTAGCTTTAATAATTCCTTCTCCTTAGTAATTTACGCGGCTTTTAGTAAGCTTATTATAAGGATAAGAATAGATAATAGCCTTTAATTTTTTAATAACTACTTATACCTATAAAACTAAGAGGTCTTATAAAAAGAAGCTAAGTTAGCTATCGCTTATACTTAAGCTACTATAAAGGATAGATATAATTAGAAATACTGCCTGCTTAAATTTAAGCCTAGTAATTAAGTCTAGCTATAGCTTAGTAAGGGCTATTTTATTACGGATAGTAAACTAGCAAAGCTTTAAGAAAGACGTACTAAGCTGTTTAAAGTTACCGCTAAAGGAAGATAGCTTATATACTAGCTAGATATAAAAAAGTCCTTTAATATCTATCCGGTCGTTTTAATAGTAGAACTACGCTTAGCGAATAAGCTAGCTATACGCTTAAGCTTAATTTAAGATAAAAGGATACTTTACTTAAATAAGTAAAAAGTAAAACAAATCCTATAAAGCCGTATAATAAAAAAAGGCGGTAAAAAGCTAAAAAAGGGGTTTCTTATAGCTTAAAAAGGCTAGCTAAGTAGCTATAACTTATAAGTAAACGAAAAAGCGGTTTTTTAACTAAAGATTATAAAAGCTTTTAAAAAAGCATAAAAGGAGTTAGCTACTTAAGTAGTTTAAATATAAGTATAATATATAGCCTTTATAACTTAATATAAAACTCTTTAATTAAGAGAATTAAGCGGTTAAGCTTAAGTATAAGACTTAAAAGCTATTATAAGTTAAAAGAAACTATAACTTACTACGCTTAAAGTAATTAGTTATTTTAATAATAATATACCGCCGTTTACCTTAAGTAATAAGGCCTTTTTAGCCTTATAATATACCTATTTAAATTTTCTCCGCCGCCCGCCTTCTCTTTTTTCCTTTTTTCTTTTTATAACTTTATTTTACCTTACCGCTAGCTATAGCCCGCTATACCTTACTTACTTTTAAACGTATAACCTTCTTTACCTTAAGCTTACAATCCTTATACTCCCGTTTTAAGTCTTTTTATCGTTTAACGTCTTTTATAGCTAAGACTAGCTATTTTATACCTACTTTTTTGCCTTACTTTCTTATAAGCCCTTATACCTTTAATATAAAGGATATAAGCAGGCGCTTAAGCTTTATAGTAATAAAGTAGCTATTCTTTATAGCCTTAAGTCCCTTAGCGAGAGCTAAAACCTTTAAGTTTAAGCTTTTATATAAACTTACGCCGCCTTTTATAACCGCGCTTAAGCTAACGGGTTTAACTTAAATTATAGCACTATAAAGGATAGCTTATACTACCCTCTTTAAATACTTAACTTTAACGATTTACCTCTTAGCCTTATACTATAGCGTAGTTTAAACGGCTAGTTTCGCTATAACTTAGCTATACCTCCCGCTTAGCTCTTATAATACGGAAGCCCCCGCCGCCTATATACTTTTTAAAGCGCGGCCGGAAATCTTTACTAGCGGAAAAACTAAGCTAACCTCGCTATAGTTTTAAAATCTATAGTAGCCGCTATAGCTAGCGGAAACCCGCTTTAGCTAAACGACTAAAACAATATCTACGCCGTCTTTAACTATATATTTAAAGCTTAGCTTAATTAGTTTATAGCTAGGTTTATAGCGGCGTCTTAAGCTATTATAGCTAAAACCTTATCTCGCTTTGCTTATAGTTTCGCCCGCGCTATAAAATCCCCCTCTTAGCTTATAGCCGCTATAAGCCTTAAAAACTTATTCGGTCTTACTTAGTAAACGCTCTTTTTACCCGCCGCTATCCTTAGCCCGGCTATATAAAGGCGTATAAGCGCCTTATTATAGTTTATTTACTATCCCTTCTTAATTAAAGGAGATAGCGATAACTAGCCTCGCGATATATTCCGCCGCTTAATCTTATAAAAGCCGCTAATAGTAATTAATACGATCCTTAACGGGCTAAACTTCGCGGGCTTATACTCTAGCGATAAGATTATAATAATCGGAAGTTTCCGCCTAGCTATAAACTACGCTAAGTTCTATTTATAGGCCCGCGAAAAGTCTAAACGTAACTTAACTTTAACTTAAGTAATAAAATTCTTAGGCTTTAATATCCGCCTTATTAACCGTACTAACTATCCGCTTAATATTCTCGCCCTTAAGGCCCCCTTATAAAGAGGTTCTTTAAGACTATTAAGTATATTTAGAACCTTAAAAGCGGGGAGTTAAGTACTAAGGCTATTAAATACCTTAATACCCGCCTTTAAGCGGGAATATAAACGTTTAATACTTTAATGCTAACTATACTTATTAATATTAATAGGATAGCCTACCCTTATTTTAATACTTTTTTAGTAGCTAAACGTATATTAGTTAGTAAAAAAGCGTAGGTAATAGCGTTATATAAAAAGGATAATAAGTTAAAAAGCCTAGCGATAAAAAGCAAGGGATAACTATAATAGCGGTAGTAAGTAAGATATAACATCTCGCTTATAAGCGGCCTATAAGGCTAGTAAGTAGTATAGGAAACTTAGTAAAGAATTAAGAAATAGCGTAAAGGGTAAGTAGGATAATAATATAAAATAAAGGCTTAAATAAAGCTAGTCTCTTATAATGTATCCCGCTAAGGAATTTAAAAATTCCTTAGCGCGGAGACTTCTTACTACCCGATAAGTACTTAAACACACGCTTTAAAGAAAAGTTAAAAAACCTTACTATAAGTTTTAGCTAAACACGCTAATCGCCTTAATAAAAACGAAGATATATAATTAAATAAAAAGTAAGGATTTACGATAAAAGCCGCTTATTAACTATCTTAAGCTACTTAGCTACTATTAGCTAAATAGGCTAAAAAGACTATTAAAAGGATAAGAATAGCATATTATTAATATAGCGTAAAGACGCTACTATAAAGCTATTACTTAGCGCCCCCTTTACTTTATTCTTACTTTAAACCGATAAAGACGTTGGCTTTTCCTTTTTACTTAAGGGAGTTATTATAGAATTTAAATAACTATGCCCGGACTCCTTACTTTACTCTTAAGGAGCCTTATAAAACCTCGCGATAAGAACGCTTAAAGCACGCACTATAAAAGCTCGCTTAAGGAGATATAATAAATATTACTAATTAAACCCCGCTAAGGTTTCTAAGATAGAACTATAAAGGCTTAAAAGCCTACTTAACTATAGTTTACGACGTCTTAAACTATAGAAAATACTATAAAAACTATTAAGTAGATTCTTTTAGTATTTTTAAGGGATATTTAAGAATTTTTATAGGATATCCTAACTATAGTTTAACCCGTTTTTAACTATAAAGTACCTTAAAAGATATAGAATAAACTTTACTATAATTTTTAAGAGATATTTAAGGATATTTAAGGGATTTCCCTAACTATAGTTTATAATATTTCTAACTAAGCTTATACTTAGTTTATTAAGCGATTTTATAAGGATATCTATAGTTTATTTATATACTAACGATAAATAAAAGGATAGTATAGTTAAAAATCTTTAGAAATTAGCTTAAAGAACTAAGTATAAAGTAGCTAGCTATACCTTAAAGAATAAATAAGCTTTTTATTATTTTTAAACCCCTATATACGTTTACGTACGGTAATTAGTCCGTTATACCGGCCTAACTAGTAGTAATTAGTCTGTAGTACCGGCCTTAATTAATAGTAATTAGTCCGTAGTACCGGCCTTAACCGGTAGTAATTAGTCCGCGCCTTATCCCCTTATCCTTATGCTATAAAGCGTAGCAACGTTGCCCCGTAAGCTCGCTTACTTTTAGTTTAAGACTATTATATAGGCGATCTTATTAAGGTCGGTATATAAGCTATTAACATTTTATATTAATATTTTTTAAGTTATAAAGCGTAGGCTATTATAATTTAAGCTAAGATAAGGTTTTTACTTTAACCTTTTTCTTTTCCGCTTTTTTTTATCTTAGTATAGCTATTACTTTCTTTAGTTTTAAGCTTACTTTAAATAAGACTACTTTTAAAACGTACTTAGCTTTAGTAAGGTTTAAATCCGGGCAGAACTAAGCGGACATTTTTACTATAGCTTATATAAAGTTAATTATATTATCCTTATTACTATAGAAAAAACGTATATATTTACCCCTTCGTATAGCTAGTTTAGGTTAAAGCTATATAGCGTTCCTAATAAATTATTCCGCTTTATTAAAAGTTTAGTTATAGCTATCTTTAAGCGGGTAATAAATATTAAAGTTTCCGGTTAAGATTAATATGTCTTAGTTACTAATTTCTTAAATAGCTTTAGCTGAACCTATTTATATTCCTTTTAAAAGCGAGTATAAGAACTTTAACTTTATACTATTATTAAAAGTTATCTTTCCTTAAATATATTTAGTCCTTAGTACTTATATTCTTATATTATTCTTTTTAGAAATATATATTGCGTTTAAGCCTTCCTTTAAAATACGTTAATACGGCGCGCCTTTTAAAGCTAAGGCCTTAAAGCCTTATATTTTCGTTGCCTCTTTAAACGCTATTATGTTATACTTAGCGCGGTAACTAAAGGCTAGCTATATTAGCTTATTTCCTTTTTATATAATTTAATAAAAGACTTTTAGTTTTATATATAAGATGTTAAAATAAGGTTTATTATTATTAAAAATAAAGTCATAGCTTAGGTTAAAGCAATACGCTTATTTGTTTTATACATCGTTTAATATTATTAGGTTAGTATTTACTACTTAAGTTTTTACTAGCAAAGCTAATAGCGTTTAATTGCTTTGCCTTAGTTACTTAAAGCGCTTCCGCGCTTAAAATAAGGCGGGTTTATAGCTTTTTATAAAGAGGACAAGGACTTTAAGGTCTAGCTAGCTATAAGTATTAATAAAGCGTTATAAGCGGTTTAAGCTATAGTTTCTTACTTTATCCTAAGCTTTTACTACTATAGTATATATATAAAACTACATTAAGTGCTACTTATTATAAGATATATAGTTATAAAGGATTTTGCCTTTTTTTACGCGGTACTTATTTTTTCCGCTTATATATAAAGTCTCCTTATTATAAGCATAAAGCTATATTAAAGTATAACGTCTTACGATATACTTCTATTTATAATAGTTATAATATTAAGTAAGCCGGACTAATTAACTATATAGCTTATATTAAAATATCTAAGCTTTTAAAAATAAGATTATATTATATAGCTTATTAACTTTTATTAAGCTACTTATGCTAATAATAAAGGTTTTATCTATAAAAGTCTTAGTTTAAAGGCTTATAGCTCCGACTTATATACCTTTTACTTTATAAATATTAGCAATCTTTTAATTAAGAGCGTTTTATCCGTTTTAAAGACTTTTACTACGATAATTTTTAGTATTACTATATAAAACTCGCGCGCTATTACTTCCTCCGGCCTAAAGATACTTTTTACTTAGTCTTAATTTCACTAATAAAGCTATACCGCTATATTAAATATAACCGCGATATCCCCGCTAAGTAAGCACCTTACTACTATAGTAAAGGAGATATTAAGTGCTATATTAATTGCTTTAATTATATCTTTCGGCTCTTAGTTTAAAATATCTAGCGTTACCCTTATTAAAACTACTACTAACTTACGCTTATACTAAGGTATTACTAATTTTATAATTATATTCTAGTATACCGGCCCTTTAAAGCTTATTACTATTATTGCCTATTTCTTCTTAAGTCCCGTTAGGCTTTAAGCTTAGCCTTATTTAAGTTCTTTATATCTTACTTTTTTTTATACTTTAAATAGCCTTACGGAGCTTAAAGTTAGCTTATACTATATTCGGCGTGCTTTTAGTGCACCTTTTAGCATAGAGGAAGGTTTTAACTACTTCTTATACCTAGTTAAACTACGTATATAGGACTATACCTACGATTTTATTATTAGCCTTTTTTTATTGATATTGCGTATAGCTTAATCAAGCTATATACTATCGTTTTATTAAGGTATATTAAGCTCTTTATTAAGATATATAAAGCTTAAAGGCGTTTTACCGCCCTACGTACTATAGTTAATATTAATATAAGGCGGACTACCCCCTTGCCCTTATAACCCCCGGCTATATTATAATATTGTCTTAAAGGGGATAATTAATACCGCTAAATTAATTCTGAATATTAGTAGAAGTTTTAAACGCAATATATACCCGATTTAAGCGAGTATTTAGTTCGTAAAGAAGTTTTTAAACTTCTTTATAAACTTTTTATAAGAAGAACGAAAATACTCTTTATTTTAATATAAATATAATACTTTGAAATATAAAAAAACCTATAATCTTTAAGACGTTTAAATAAATAAAGAGCGTTCCTTAAAGAAAAAATATAATAATAAGCTTTATACTTCTTTTTATTAAGTATCTTAATATAGTTTTAATTATTAAGGAGAAGGGATATATATAGCTTTTTTAAACTTAATACTATAATAATAATTACTTTATATATCTTTTATATAAATAAGAAAGCGGCTGGTTTTTAAAACTAAAAAAGACTTATAATAAAACTGCGATAACGACTTAAGAACTTATAACTAATTCTAAGGTTCTTTTAAAGGACCTTTAAAAGAATACTAAAGTTAATAAAAAGAAAACTAAATACGAAAAAGTTAATAATAAAATTAAATTTAAATAACTTTTACTTTTTAAACGATATAATAAAACGATTATTAAAAAACCTCAAGATAATAACATAGCTTTAATTAATTAAAAAGTTAAGCTAAAAGATAATTATAAATGTTTATTTACTTATATTATTAATTTTACTAAAGATAAAAATAATCTTAAGAAAAACAAAATAAGCTTGCTAAAAAGCTTAAAGAAGATATAAAACTCCTTAACTTAACTATTTTAAAGATATCTAAATAACATAGCGAGTATTTTAAGATAAATATAAACTTTTATAATAAGGTTAATAATTAAAAAGATATTGCTTAAAGTAAAGTTATTTTAAAATAAAATACTTAAAAGTTAGCTTAAAGCTTAGTAAAATAAAATTAATAACTATAAGTAAGAAAAAAGGATAAATCGCGATTAAGAAGTTAATATTATTAAAAAAGTAGTTAAGAACTGTAAAGCTAGTATAAATCTAGTTTTTAAAGCTATTAAGAAGCTTAATTACTTAAACAATTAATTTTATAAAAAGAATTAAATTCTACTAAGAAGTTTAAAATAAAGCAAAAAACGAATAAGCCTAGGAATAATAAAGCTATTTTTAAAGATAAAAAACTCATTTATATTAAATAGTTATTCTTAAAATATAAAAGTAACCTTTTTATTAAAATTAAAAAGATATCGCTATAACGTATTTATAGATTATAGTGCGATAAGTTCTTATATTTCTTTTATAATAGTTAATTATTAAAAATTACGTAAAAAAAAAATAAGCCTTATATACTTTTTTTAATAAAATATTTACTCTTTAAGTATAATAATAATAAGATTATATATAAAACTAATCCTCTTATATATATAATTAAGATTTATTATATAAAATAGCTAGTAGCTAAGCGGGGGCAAGACCCCGTTAAACTAGTAGTATAGTTACCTTATAAAGCTAGTATAAAAGGCAGTACTACTATTAAGTATTACTAGCGGACTTTTATCTATTAGTACGACGGCAACCCCTCTTATTATATTAAAATTATAATACCTAACTATAGCTCTCTATTTAAGACCGGGCGATAGATAGCAACTAGCTCGGCTACGTTAAGCTAATAAGACAGGCACATAACGGGCGCGCGGCAGCAGAGCCGGGCATAAGACCTAAGGCGCATATAATAAGACGTCGGGCAGCTTAGGCCTACGGGTGACTGTATTAACTAGCAGAGGGGCGCGGCGCGCTTGGCCTTAAGAGCCCGTGTTATCTAGGGTATCCCTGCTTACGGGAACCGGGGCCTATAGGCAAGCGCTTGGAGGCGTGTTAATTAGCAGCTCGAGGACGTGCTGCTAAAAAGGGGGGATAGTTATAAGGTGGCTAGTAGCTAAGCGGGAGCGAGACCCCGTTAAACTAGTAGTGCGGTTGCTTTATAAAGCTAGCGTAAGGGGTAGTAATACCGTTAAGTGTTATTAGCGGACTTTTGTTTATTAGTATAATAGTAACCCCTCTTATTATATTATATATAACTTTAAAGATCTTTTTAATATTTTAGCTAATAGCTATAATATTATATTAAGATTACTTTTTTTATAGAAATATAATCTTTTAACAAATTAAGATAAAGGCCTTTTAAGGTTTAAGAATAATAATTTTAATATTCTTTTTTATAGTTTAATAAAAGATTAACTTAGTATAAAACCTTTAAATAATTTTAATATAGTAACACTAAATAAATATAATAACTATATTATAAATAGTAGCTATAATAATAAAGCGGCTTATATAAAAATAAATGTTATAATAACTAATATTATAACTACAATATTTAAGATATTTAACACGATTAAAAATAATATAACTACGATTAATATAATAAAAGTAAAAAGAAATACTAAACCTTAGTAAAAGTACTGCTAGCTTAAAAGATAATTATAAAGCTACTTATAATTTATTAAAAGAAAATCTATTAAATAGCTTAAAGGTTATTAAGTAGTAAAACCCTAAGGATAAAAATAAAATATAAAAACAAAAAAAATTATATATATAAATTAAGCTTATAGTATTTAAAAGAATTTATTTATTAAAAGCACCTTAAAAGGTATATATAGTATATAAAACGTTTAAAGGGTTTTATTAACTTAAAATACTATAAGGATTATTATTACAGAATATAAGATATAAGCGTCCCGGCTACTTATATATTAGTATATAAAATATAGGCATATAGATAATAATTAGCGTCTTAACCCCTAACTAAGGCCGGGGCGAGATGTGTTAGCAGTATAGTATTATCGTTCTATTTCTTTATAGTAAATAGTAGCAATTCCTTTAGCATAGGGTCGATCTCCGCGCGGAAAAGTAGACCTATAAGTCCGTACGGAAATAAGGCTCCCCTTAAGCGCGCGTAATAATATAAGCGTGCATAGCTTTTAGCTACCGGCTTAATATACCGGGGAGGTCCCGTCTTATAAACAATAAGGACGTTATTATCTTTCTTTTTAAGGCGGCAATGATTATAGAACGTAAGATATAAGCGTCCCGGATACTTATATATTAGTATATAAAATAGAAATATATAGACGATAATTAGCGTCCCGACTTTAAACTAAGGCCGGGGCGAGACCTCTTAGTAGTATAGTATTATCACTTTATTTCTCCGTAGTAATTATTATTGAACAATACTTAAAAAAATTTAAAGGAATATTGTAAAGTATTTATATTACTATTTAAATATACGCTGCCGCTAAAAAGTAATTAAAATTATAAAATTAAATAAAAAGAAGGTTTTAAGCTTTAATCTTTTAAGATATATAACTTAAATTAAAGTAAAAAGCTTGTATATTATTTACTTTAAAAAAAACTTAACTTTATAATAATTTCAAAAGGATTAATAATAATACGATAAATAACTTAACTTTATTACGTTTTATAAGCTAGATAAAAGAGAAACTAGCTAATAAGAAGTAGTATATAAAAGGAAACTTTTAATTTACTTATAGCTAAATATATATTAAAAACGAAAACGAATTTAAAATAGCTTTTAAAATATTATTTAAACTATATAAATTTTTAGTTATACTTTTAAGACGTATTAATATGCTAATAACTTTTTTAAAAAGAAATAGTATATTAAATCCTTATTTAAACCGTTTTTATATAGTATATTTAAATACTATTATTATTTATTTTAATATACTAAAGTAATACTATAAAAAAGATAATATCGTGCTAAAGGTATTAAGAAAAGCTAGCTTATATATCTTATAAAATAAATATAGCGTTTATATATAAAAAGTAAAGCTATTAAAATATATAACTACTTTTTTTATATTAAAATAAACCTTTACAAAGTTTTTATAATAAAAAGTAAGCTAATTAGCATAAATATTAAGGAAATTAAAAGCTTTAAAGAATTTATAAAGTATTTAAAAAAGTTCATATAAAACTTTTTTAAAATATTTAAACCGATTGTATTAGTATTAGAAAAAGTAAAAAGAAAACCTTTTAAGTAAAACTTAAAAGCTAATAAAGCCTTTAAAAAAAGGATTACTTGATAAAAAACTTATAATAAATACTTAAAGTATAAAGAAGCTATTAAAATAAAAAATAGATATTTCTAATTGAATATTAAGCGTATAGTTAAGCTAGCGCAATGAAAATAAAATTCTAAAGCTAATAGCTTTTAATTAAAATAAGTTAGTTAGGACTAAGATTTATTACTTTATTTATAATAAAGAACTCTTAGTAATTATTTGTACTTATTACAAATTTAAAAACTATATCTTAAGAAATCAAATTAAGCTTAAGGTTTTTATAGATTATAAAATATTAATGATTTTAATATAATTTACTAATTAAATACGAAGTAAATAAGATAAGGTAAATTTCTTTTAAAGTTTAATTCTAAATTTATTTATAAAAGAGGTTCTAAGAGTAATTAATCTAATAAAATAGGTTAAAGATTAAACTTTAATAATAAGAAAGAGTTTTAGAAAAAGGCCTTATTATTTTTAAATATTAAACATATTTAAAAGTAAAAGATATTATATATACTTTTAATATATAAGGACATCCTATTACTTTAAAATGACTTTAAAAGTCTTATAAAAGCTTAAATAAGAAAGGATATAAGAATCTTAAGTATAAATAAAAAATAGCATTTTATAAAAATAAGCTATCTTTTACTTTAAAACTTAAGAAAATAGTTATTTTGGATTTTTATTTATACTTTTTATAAAGATATGAAAGTGTTAAAAATAAAAAAAAATTCAAAACTATTATAATACTTATAACCTTTACAAGAAAATCTTAAGAGTTATTAAGTTATATAACATTTATAATACAAATAAGGCTATATAATATAAGCTTTATAGTAACTTAATTCTTTTAAAACTTCTTTTAAGACCTTAAGACTTTATAGCTTTAGACTTTATTATAAAACTACTAAAGATTTTAAATCTTTTTACTAATATAAAACATAGTTTTATTTTTTTTATAATTAATTGTTTTATAAAGTATAGCGATTTTATTTTAATATATAAAGCTATAAATATTTCAAAGTTATTTTATACTTTTACAAGATATATTATAGCTAATTAAAGATTCTTAAGTTTCATTCTTTTTAATAAAGATAAAAAATCAATTTTAAAATTTTAGTAAAGCTTAATATAAGCCTAATAAATAAAGTCTAAATTAATTTTTATTTTTTACCTTATAGTAAATACAATAATAAAACGATTAAATTAAACGGTTAAGTAATACTTTTAAAGCTATATAAATTATAAGTATTACTATTTATATATACGTATATTACTATTTATATACACGCCCTATTTTTAAGATATATACTGTTATAAATACGAGGAGTGTATAAGCTAGGCCGCCACACCTATTTTACTACGAGAGCCTTAAGTATAGCCCTAGCCCTTATTTATAGGGGTTAGCTATATATATATAAGGGCACCCCTCGCATATATCCCTTTTTCTTAGCTAGCTAGCTACTATTATTATCTTTTAAAGCTCTCGTTTTCTATAGGCTATAGCCCTCGCGCGTTAGGTATTATTACTACTTTAACCTCTTTACCTTCATTATCTTAATTATCTTAACCTTTTTAACCCGTAGGCCTTTAAAGACTAAAGCAGCGGCAGCTTAAGATGCTAAGGCTATCGCTACCTATATAATAATATAAATTAATAGCCTTAACTAGGTGTGCCGTACGCGACATACACGCTTAAGGAGAATATAACTTTATAGCTATATAGCTTACTCTATAGCTATATTACCCGCGGTAAAGGATCTGCTATATTAGTAGCTTAGTATAGTAAGATAGTTGCCGCTAGCAAATTCAGACCTTAAGAAGAATATACGATAGCTTTTATAGCTTTAAGATAAGGGCGTAAGGCTATAGTAAATAGGCTTTAAGAATAGGAGAATTATAAGTTATAAAGAATAGAGCTTATTATCGTCTTTAGGGTAGAAAGCCTTAAAGGCTTTATTAATAGCACTATTGTGCCGCTACTTAAAGATAACCTTAAGTATATAGCTTAAGAAATAAAGGATAGAATAGCTATATATAGTATTATTACGAGCAATACTCTTAAGATAAGGGAACTTATTATAAATAACAGGTAAGATAAGGAAATAACTGCTAAATAGATAATAGACTTTATTAAAGTATCCTTAATAAAGGTCTAAAAGGTTGCCTTTTACGTAACCTTTATAGAATTTATAGCCCTTAACTTAAAGAAGTTTATTAGTATAAAAGAGTTTATAAAGAAGCTATATTAGTATTAAGATTAGCTTATAATACTAAAAAAAGGTTTACTAAAAAGACTCTTCGTTATTATAGCCCTTAAGGGTATTTAAAAACAACGTCCCGACTAATATAGTAACTAGACTTATAATTAATAATAAGGGAATCGTATTACGGAAAATAAGCTATATAATTAGCTTACGGGAGTTATAAAAGCTAAAAAATCCAAGGCCTTAGCTAATACTCCTTTCGGTAAGACTAAAAGTCTTAGAAATAATAGCGGAAGCGGTATTAAGGGCTTTAAGGAAGACTTTAATAAGAACATTACTAGCTTTAGCAGACTAAGTAAGAAATATAATACTTTTAAAGAGACCGTTGTTTTAAAGTGCGGCTACCGTATTAAGCTAAGGAAAGTTATATATTAAGAGCCGGACTGCTAGACTAAGTACCTTAATAAGGCCCTTAAATTTTAAAAGGCATTTTAAGCTACTAAGA
The DNA here is from genome assembly GCA_027405785.1 of Ophiocordyceps robertsii. Classification (NCBI taxonomy): domain Eukaryota; kingdom Fungi; phylum Ascomycota; class Sordariomycetes; order Hypocreales; family Ophiocordycipitaceae; genus Ophiocordyceps; species Ophiocordyceps robertsii. The sequence goes on from JAPEBW010000262.1 coordinate 18,244, forward strand.
ACGTAAGTAATAACGAAGGGAATAAGACAGGCAGCGCGGCTATTATAATAGCTAGCAGCGAATTTAATAGCTACCTTTTAAGCGAAGCGGTTATAGATAAATATAAGCCTGTTAAAGATAAAGCCGTTATAGACTTTATATACGCTACTTACTACTTTAACGACTTAAAGTAGTTTACTAATATAAAGGCCGTTAATCCCTTCTTAATAATATCGTTAAATAGCAGCCCGCTATAAGTAAAAGCTATAAGTATAGTAAAGATTATTATTAGTAGCGTTATATTAAAGCTATTAAATATTAATTACGCGCCGGTATCGCTAGCTAACCTTATTAGCAATTAGTGCCTTAAGGAAAAGGGCATAAAACTAAACGATATTTTAAAACGCCTATTTTATATACCTTTTAAGACTAAGGTTTAGAATATCGCTTAAAAGATATATATTATAACGATCCCGGATATAAAACTAAGAGGCATATATATAACCCTTAGCTTTATAGCCTTACTATATACTTAGCAATATATAGATTATAAGACGATATATCGCCGCCTTAGCTACGCAGGCTTAAAAAGGGTCTTTAAAGCGTATAATAAGGCTAGCCTTAAGATTAATAAGGAAGAGGCTAAAACATTCTATTATAAGACTTACTACTTAAGGAAAGCGGATATAATAATTAGTCGTAACTTAAGCGTAGTAGCTTAAGCGTTCTTTATATATATATATTAAGACTTTTTATAATATAAGCCTATAAGCTATAAGGGCATTAACTATTACCTTTATAGTATTAACGTTTTTACCGGATTCTACTAAGCACTATTTTTGCTTATATAGGATTAAGCCTTCGATATAATAAAGGCTTAAAGGTTATAAGTTAAGAATAGCGCTATTAGCGCCCTTATTTAAGTGCTAGCTTTTAATAACGCAACGGAATTCTACGTTAAGAAGATAAAGGCTTAATTAAGGGAGGACTACTTTATACTACGCTATAGCGCACCTTATATATCTTAGCAGAACGGTAAGGTAAAGAGAGCCGGGCACACGCTTATAAAGTCTATAAGGGTAATATATATTAAGATAAGACTACTAGAATTTCTTTATCCTTAGTATATAAAGATAGCTACGTATATAGTAAACCTCCTACCTATATACAGTATAGCTTTAAGGGAGGCGCCGCTAAAAGCCTTACTTAAGGAGATTAAGGTTCCTTATATTTACTTTATTAAGTATATCTAGACTTAAGGTTATATTATATATATAATTAAGCCGTAAAAGATACTAACTAAGACAGCTAAAATAAACCTTAAAGCGTAAAAAGAAAGGCTTATAAGTCTTAAAGGGCTTTTTAGTTATATCTATAAAGTATAGCTCCTTAACTAAAAGAAAATTATAATTGCTAAGGACGTGCGCTTTTATAAGGCTATTAAAAAGACCTTACCCCTTAAAGAAAAAGACTATAATATTATAGTCTTTAATAAGAATAAGAATAATACTAACCTTATAAAGTATATAATGCCTTATCGCTTAAGCTACTAAGAACCTTATAACTATTAAGATAAGCTTAATTATAATAAGAACGATATATTTAAGGGGGATAGGCTAAGTAGCCTTTAAGTTAAAGGTAATAAGCTAAGGTAATAGTAAGCTCCGAAGCTACTACTACCTCTTAACTAGTAATAGGCTTTATAGCCGTTACTACTAACCCTTTATAAAACCCCTTCCCCGCCGGCAATAACGATAAAGCTAGGTAATAATAATATAAATATCTTAATATTAAATACCTTAGTTTTAAGGCTAGAGGTATACTTAAGAGAGATTATAAAGGTTTAAAGTAGTCTAAAGACGGCCTTTATAGGTACGGGTTACTTAAGGACTTTCTTAAAAACCTTATAGCTAAAGACACGCTTAATTCCCTATATACTAAACGCTAGTAGTAAGAGACTTATAGATTCTATACTTAAAGCACTATAGGCTAATAAGAAATACTAACTTAATAATTAGCTAACTTGCTAATAAATAAGTTAAGTAGTAGCGATTAAAGGAGGGCCTTAAAAGACTATATTAAGGGCCTTAATATTAAAGCTTACTATTATAAACTAATACTAAGACTTGTTTAGGCCGGGCGTATTAATAGCCCTTAAGGTAGTTTACTAAGAGAAGGACTAATTTAAAAACTTAAGTAACTAGCTAATCCTCTTTATATTTAGTGCGATAATCGCCGCTATAAAAGGATTACCGATAGACTAAAAATAGGCCCTTAAAAAGAATAACTATAAGACTTACTAGTTGCTTATAATAAGGCGGGAAATTAATAAATTAAAGTAAAAGGATACTTAAAACCTTATTTATAGACTACTAAAGGCTTAGGTCTTAAACGGGAAATAAGTCTATCTTAAGAAGCTAGTTTAAAGTAAAAAACCCTTTATAAAAGCTTATTAAGTTATTTAAAAAGACTAAGATTTAAAGGATAAGTATATAAAGGAGCTTTTTATAGCGGTAGCGCACAAGCTTAATTAAAGCTATTTAAAACGATTATTACGGTTAAGAACTTAAAATAAGAACAATTTAATATTATTTATATATATATATATAAAAAAGTATAAAAAAAGGCGTTTATTATATAGCCTTATAAGCTTAAAGATAGTATAGGCCGGGTTTAAAAGCTTAATAAGGCTTTATATAGTTATAAAAGCTCGCTTAAGTAATAGTACGACTAAGTAAGCGTAGACTTATAAGAACACGGCTTCGAGCGCCTTAAAATAAATAAGTATATCTTTCGCTATAAAGTAAGCGATATACTTACGATCGTTTATATAGATAATTTTATAATAGCGGCACCTACTAAAAAAGCTATTAAGGCTATATTTAATATCTTAGCCGGGCTATATAAAATTAAATAACTTAGCGAGCCTTAAAGGTTCCTCGGTATTTAATTTAAACAAGATAGGGCGGTAAGAACGATCCTTATATACTAAACGAGGTTCGCTAAAAAGATCCTTAAGAAATTCTATTAAGAGGTTACTAAAGTTATAAAGGCGCCGTAGCTAGAAAGACTTAAGGTTCCGTATAACTAAAAGAGTTAGGAACCTATAATAAATACTACGAACTAGCTTCGCTAAACCGGTAGTCTTAATTACCTATAAATAAGCACTTAGCCAGATATTATATATATAGCGAATAAGCTCTTTAAAGCTAATAATAACTTAATATATAACTATATAGCGATTATAAAGATGTTATAGCGTTATATTAAAGGCACTTTAAATTACAGGGTTATTATAAGGGGGAAATACTTAATCGAAGACCTTAAGCTCTACGTATATATAAATACCTTTTTTGCTAATAACTAAAGCACTTATTACTTTATAGCTAGCTACGTTATGTTTCTTAGCGATAGTCCTATCTTTTAAAAAAGTAAGAGGTAAACGATTATAGCGACCTTATTAATAAAGGTAGAGTTTATAAACTTAATACTTATAGGCATAGCTACGATATAGCAATATTAGCTATTAATAAAGCTAGGCTAGCTATAGCTAAGTTTATCCGTAATCTTTGTAGAGACTTAAAACGCGAGGCTTATAGTGCTTAATAAAAATAACCTAGCTAGGATTAAGTATATCGATTTCTGCTATAAATAGATTATTTACTATACTAATAAAAGCTTCTTTTAATTAGTATAGGTATAAACTAATAAGATAATTACGGATAGTCTTATAAAGGGCCTCTTAAAAGAAAAACACGACTAATTCGTTTAGTAGCTAAAAATAAGGAAGGTAGCTAAATAAAGCTTTAAGGGTTCTATATATAAATAAAGCATTATATAGATAAAATAGCTAGCTATAATTAGTAAGATTAAAAAACACTAAAGCAAGGATAGTATATAAGGGAAAGGCTATATTATAAGCCTTTATATATATATACTCTTTATATATAGCTAAGGGGAGGTGTTATAAATATAAGGAGTATATAAGCTAGGCCTTTATACTTATTTTACTAGGAGAACCTTAAGCGTAGCCCTAGTCCTTATTTATAAGGGTTAGCTATATATATATTAAGGCACCCCTCGTATATATTTCTTTTTCCTAGCTAGCTAGCTACTATTATTATCTTTTAAAGCTCCTTTTTTCCACACGTACTAACGCCAGCCCGCCCTACCTACTTATAGTGCCCGCGCGTGCTAAGTACCCGTATCTTCTAAATGCCCGCGCCCGCCCGCGCCCACACACGCAGCCTATATACGCAGCCTACACGCAGCGCTCTCGTAGCTTAATTCGCTTAAAAAACGCATCTTTAAAGCTCCCGCGAGATGCGCGCATAACGCGGCCCGTTAATTAATCCGGGCCCTCTGCCGGTGCCGCGGGCGAGGTTGTGGGCGCGCCCTTAATATCGGCTATATATAGGCGCGGGCGGGCATTTTAAAGGTACGGGTACTTGCTAGGCGGGCGCGGTATAAATAGGTAGGGAGGGCTAGCGCTAGTACGTATTTTTAAAATAGGGCGTGTGTACGAATAGAGATATATATATGTATAAATAGTAATACTTTAAATTATTAGTAAGATAACTAGCTTTTTAAATTACTTATTGTATTGTTTATATATAATACTTTTTATTTTAAGCTTATAAAAAATACTTTAATATTTGCGAATAATAGCTTTACTTTTAAAGCTTAAAAGTCCTTTTTACTAAAGGAGGTTTTAGCTAAAAAAGCAATATTAAACTCTAAGTATTTAATAAGCTTATATAGAATTATAATATTAAAATTAAAATATATTACTAATAGAATATTATATTATTATAATAAGAGATAAGCTTAAAACCCTTTTTTATTTAAAGGCGATAAAGTATATCTTTTAATAAGGGATCTTAAAATAAATAGACTTAATAAGTCTTTAAATTATAAGAAAATAAGATTTTTTAAAGTTATAAAGAAAATAAAAAAGGTTAATTATAAGTTAAAACTTTTAACTAATTTACTTACATATCTGATTTTTTATATATTTTTCCTAAAGCCGATTTTATAAAAAGCTAAAGTAATAAAAAAGCTAAACTTAAAAAGAGTTTAAAAAAAGCGATTATATAGTTAAAGCTATCCTCGCAAAAAAGAAAATACTTTTATTTAGTAAAGTAAAAAGATTATCTTAGTTAAAATAATACTTAAGAACTTATTAAGCATTAAAGAAATACTTTAAGAAATGTTAAGGATTTAAATTAATAAACGCCTTAAGAGGATATATTAGCTTCTTTAAGCTAATAATTTTTTATTGTCCTTAAATAGTAAAAGTAAAGAGAGATTAAATAAAGAAAAAACCTTATAATTAAGTTTAGCTACTTAAGAGGTTTATAAAAATACACTATAGTATTATATAAGTCTCTTATTTTAAGATATTAACTATATACTATTAATATTAGTATAAGCTATTAGTATATTTATACTACTAAATATTTCGTCTTACTTTACTATAAATATAAATATCCGACTATTATAAATATGTTTTTATATAACAAAAAGCACCGCTATATATATCGTATATAGTATTTATTTACTAGTTTTTATATAATTATTCTTTAATAAAAAATACTAACGCGTATTTTCAAGCCCTTAGTATATATAAACGATAATACATAACTATTATAATACTCTTTTATTACTATAATTGCTTATAAGCATAAGTCAGCACGCTAATAATAAACTAAGATTTATAATCGCTTACGCTATATAATATTATAACTTTTACTTTTATCCGTATTTATTAATTATAATAGTATATAACTTTTATTTTAGTTTACTTAGTAATTAACTACTAACCTTATAATTACCTTAAAACTAGTGGACTTATAACTTTGTATTAAGTACTAAAAAGGTAAGTTTTATATTATGTACTTAGCTTTTTAGTTATAAAACACCTTATAATTACTTAGCTACCTTAACCTTAGTGCTTAGTACTAGTAACTTATAGAAAGGTTGAAATTATTAATATTTTAAATAGCATATACTTAGTTTAAAAGTAAGATAGGTAGTAAGTTTCCTCCCTAACTATTAATCTATTTAACTATTGCCACTATATTTCTTATAAATCTTTAGTAAATAGGCAAAAGGATTGCTAATAATATAATAATTATAATTAATTTTGTATCTTTTTTATTTTTAGGTCTAAATTATAATATAGTTATTGATTTCAATATAATAAGGTTTTTTACTTTTACAATAAGTATTATAAAGATACTATATAGCTTTACTTTCTATAAAAACTTTAAAGAATAGTATAAAACTAAATAGTATTATTAAGCTTCCTAAAATAGATAGATTATTTTTTTTAAAAGATATAAAAAAGATTATAAAGCTTTTTACGATTTTCTATATATATATTTAACCTTGTTTATTTCTTATTACTAACCACTCCTCTTTAAATAAATATTATAAGCTTTAGGTTAATGTCTTCTTTAAAAAGATTTTATATTATATAAAAGTACTAAGTTATGTTACTAAAGGTTTTTATTATCTAGCTAATATAAACTAATATTAAAAGTAATTATATAATTTAAATCAATAAAGTATATAAGGCTAGAAGTATATAAAACTATAGTAATTATTAATGTTAAAATAAGCGGCACTATATATAGCAGGAATAAATGTTTTATAATAACGTTAAGTTAGCTATAATAATAAGTATAAATACTATAAATTTCTTTATTTAATAGCTAATATAATGCTAATTTTAAAAGTTAAATAACATTATAAATGTAAAATATAAGTATATAGTAAAATTTGCTTTAAGCTATTAAAGTTATAATATAACAAGATTAATATTAAAAAAAGCATTATTAATAAAACAATTATATAAGTAAAGTTATAGTAATAAAATATATTATATAAAAGAATTGAAAATGCCTTTATTAATATATAATAATAATAAATATATAAATATAATAAAATCTTTACTATTAGCTTTAAAATAATAAAGTTATTTCGCTATATAACGATAACGGAAACCTTACTCTATAAGTAGTCCTAAGTACTAAAAGTACTAATATTTAGTAAAGTAAATACCGCTAAATATAAAAGAGTAACTAGTAAAGTAAATACTGCTAGTTATAAGATATAACTATTAAAGTAAATACTAGTAGTTATAAGAAGAGACGATATAGCTTAACGGTTAAAGACGGCTAGAATTAGCTAAAAGCAGTATAGGTTTAATACGCCTATAATCGGCTAAGGCTAGCTTCGGCTAGTAATAGGATTAGTATCGAATAAATCAACCGATGCGTTATATAATCGACCGATGCTTTATATAAAGCTAAGGTAAGAGGCCTCCCTTTAAAAGAGAATAAAATCTTATAAAAGGTTTTAAGATAAGAATATCTAATCTTATAAGCTAGTTAAGAGTAATAAAGTATATATTACTTATAATTAGTAATAAAGATAGCAAAAGCTATTTTTATTAAGCTAAGAAGTAGTTTAATAACCTTATAAGTTATTTAAGGTATAAGTTATAAATTAGTATATAAAAGCATATAAAAGTATATAAAATAAAAGCCTTTTAGTAGCCTTAGAAAAGTATAAAAGGAGGTCCTTCTTTCTTTTTTACTTAACCTTTTTCCTTGTTCTTTTTTTCTTTAGCTAGTTTTAACCTAAGAAATCTATATAATAAAATAACTTTACTTTATTAAGTTTAGTAATTTATACTTTGTCTTTTTTTCCCTTTCTTACTATAAAGCTTATAAACTTAATAAATTATATAAAAATACTTTTTTCTATTTAAAACTAGTATTTTTATAATATAAAACTAGCTTATAATATTACTTCCGACTTATAGCTCTAATAAAAAACTCTTAGTATTTTATTCTTAGTAAGTTCTTTAAGCTATTAAGTAAAAAAAGGTATTTATTATAATTACGTTTATTTAATTAAAATAAATAAAAAAAGGAATATTTACTTTTATAATATTATAGCTAACTAGTTAGCTATAAGCTAATTTAAGATATTTAAAGCTTTCTAATACTCTTTTAAGCTCTAAAAATAGTAATTCTATTTTAAAGATTAAAGCTTTTAAACCTTATATATAATAGAAACCCTATTCCGTTTATAATCCTAAGTACTAAAAGTACAAATATCTAGTAAAGTAAATACCGCTAAATATAAAGGAGTAATTATTAAAGTATATACCGCTAAATATAAGTTATAACTATTAAAGTAAATACCGGTAGTTATAAGGAGAGATAATATAGCTTAACGGTTAGAGATAGCTAGTATTAGCTATAAGCGGTATAAGTTAGATATGCCTATATTCGGCTTAAGTTAGCTTTAGCTAATAACGGGATAAATATTAAAGAGATCGACTAATGCTTTATATAATCGACTAATACTTTATATAAAGCTAAGGTAAGAGGCCTACCTTTAAAAGAGGATAGAATCTTATAAAAGGTTTTAAGATAAGGATATATAGTCTTATAAGCTAGTTATAAGTAATAAAGCATATATTACTTATAACTAATAACAAAAATAGCGTAAGCTATTTTTATTAGCTTAAGAAGTAGTTTAATAACCTTATAAGTTATAGGAGGTATAAGTTATAAATTAGCATATAAAAGCATATAAAGGTATATAAAAGGAAAGCCTTTTAGTAGCCTTAAAAAGGTATAAAAGGAGGTCCTTCCTCTTTCTTCCTTTAACTTCTTTCCTTTTTTTCTTTCTTCTGCTTTAGCTAGTTTTAATACGAGAAATCCGCATAATAAGATACTCTTACCTTATTTAGTTTAGTAGTTAGCACTAAGTCTTTTTCTCCCTTTCCGGCTAGTAAATTTAAATTAGATAAATTACGCTTTACTACTTAGTATATAAAAAATACTAAGAGTTCCGTAATATAAAACTAGCTTATAAAAATCTTTACGAACTTTATAGCTTTAATAAAGAATACTTAGTATTTATATACTTAATAAGTTCTTTAAGCTATTAAGTAAGAGAAAGGGATTTATTATAATTACGTCTATTTAATTATAATAGATAGAAAAAGAATATCTACTTTTGCGATACTATAACTAACTAGTTAGCTATAAGCTAGTTCGAGGTATTTAAAGCTTTTTTATCCTTTAATAAGCTCTATAGATAGTAGTTTTATTTTAAAGATTAAGGCTCTTAAACCTTATACTAAAGAATTAGTTAAGCTATAAGAGTTTATTACCTCTTTTAAGGCTTATTTTTAGTTTTATCTTACTATAATAAACTAAGAAGTAGTGAAGGTTATATTTATATCTAGTTGCTTATAAGGCTTAGAAGCAATATAGTTCGAACCGATTCTTAAGGACTATATAGATAATAGTCTTAAAGACAGGAATTCCGAGACGAAAAATATTTTTAAGAATTTCGATAACTTCGAAAAAGCTTTACGAAAAACGTTTAGAATTATAGATAAGAAACGATTAGCAAAGTATAAATTAAGAAGCCGTAAGTAGGTTATATCTTTATCGGCTTATATAGCTCGATTTTAATAAATAACCTTTAAGCTAAAATAAGAAGACGATGCCCTTATAGCGACTTTTTATAAAAGTCTTAAAGAAGAAGTTAAAGACGAGATCTACTGCCTAGATAGGCTAAAGACGCTATTAGACTATATTAATCTAGCGGTCTGGATAGACGATAAGGGGTATAAACGCCGGTAGTAAAAAAAGCACCCTTTAACTCCCGGCGGGGTTATTAAGAAAAATACTAAGAAGCGATAGCGCGATTTAAGTAACGTAATAAACTTAAATACCCTTAAAGCGAGCTTACTAAAGCCCGCTAAGAAAGCTTTTCGATGCTTTAATTATACGAAGGAAGGCTATATCGTAAGAGATTATATTAAGAAAAGGAATTTCTTTAAAGGAAGGAGTATACTTATTCGTAAGAATAATGCCCTCTTAGCTTATAATCCGCGATATACTTTACTACTACCTTTAATTAAAGATACCGAAGAAATCGACGCTAAGCTTTTTATGCCGACCCTTAGTCCGTTTAAAACTAGTTTGCTTATAAAGGGTCTTTATAAAAAAAAACCTAAGATTAAGTAAAAAGCTAAAAGCTTAGACGACTAGTAAAGGAATGCTTTTAAGACTAAGGATAATTATAAGTAAGAAACTTCCTTATAGACTATTTACGAAGACGATAAAAACGCTCTTTATTTTAATACGAACGTTATACTTATAAATATAGAAAAAAGTCATAATCCGGAAAACCTTGATTTATAAGAAATAGATAAAGAGCCTTCTTTTAAGAAAAAAGATAGTAATAAGCCTTACGCTCCTTTTATAGAATATCTTAATACGGTTATTACTATCAAGGATAAGGCGTATAAGTAGTTATTTTAAACTAAATACTATAAAGATACTTACCTTATATACCTTTTAGATAAGTAAGGAAGCGGATAGTTTCCTAAACTAAAAAAGACTTTTAATAAACCCGCTATAACGATTAAGGAACTTACTACCGATACTAAGGTTTTTATAGAAAACCTTAAAGAGGATATCGAAGTCGATAAAGAGGAACTTATATAAGAAGATACTAATAACCGGGTTAAAATTAAATAACTTTTACTCTTTAAGCAGTATAACGAAACGACTATTAAAACTCTTAAGGACAGTAACCTAGCTTTAATAAATAAGATAATTAAGCTAAAGGAAGATTATATATCTCTTTCTACGTATATTACTAATTTAAGTAAAGATAAAGATAATCTTAAAAGAAAGAACGAAAAGCTAGCCGATAAGCTTAAGGACGATATAGAATTTCTTAATCTAGCTATTAAAAATACGTTTAGACGATATAGTAAGTATTTTAAGATAAATTATAATCTTTATAATAAGAATTATGATTTAGATATACTTTTAAAAGTAAAGAGATTCTTAAAAGATATACTTAAAGATTAGCTAGAAAAGCAAAAGAATAAGCATAATAACCTTTAACGATATAATAAGATAATTTATACTAAAGGAGTTTTTATTAATAATACCGTAATAAAAGATTATATTCTTATTTAGGATCTAGTTTTTAAAGCTATTAAGAAGCTTAATAACTTAAATAAACTAGTTCCGTAAAAAGAATTAAGATCTATTAAGAAGTCGGTAGACAAGGCAAAAAACTAAAGAGCCTAAGAATAATAAGGCTATTTCTTAGTAAAAAGAACTTATTTACGTTAAATAATAATTCTTAAAGTATAAAAATAACCTTTTTATTAAAATTAAGAGGATATCGCCTTAATATATTAGTAGATTACGGTGCGATAAGTAGCTATATTTCCCCTTAAGTAGTAAATCGTTTAAAATTAAGTTATAGAAGAAAGGATAAGCCTTATATACTTCTTTCTATAAAAGGATTACCCTTTAAGTATAATAATAATAGGATTATATTAAAGACTAATCCTCTTAAGTATACGATCGGGATTTATAACTTTAAAGATTCCTTTAACGTCTTAGCTATTAGCTATAATGTTATATTAAGACTACTCTTTTTATAGAAATATAATCCTATAATAGATTAAGATAAAGGCCTTTTAAGGTTTAAAGACAATACCTTAGAGTTTCCTCGTTATAGTTTAATAAAGGACGACCTTAAAACTAAACCCTTAAATAATTTAAATACGGCAATACCTAATAATAACTATATAAGGAATAGTAACGATAAGGATAATAAAGCTTCTTATATAGATATAAATATTGTATTAATAGATATCGTAATAAAGAACGATAAGACGACTAGTACGACTATAGATAAAGCAACTATAACTAGTATAATATAAGCGAAAACAACGCTAAACCTTAGTAAAGAAACTAAAGGCTTAGGAGATAATTATAAAGCTACTTATAATTTATTAAAAGAAAATCTATCGAATACCTTAAAGAATATTAAGCAGTAATATTTTAAGTAGAAAGATAGGATTAAGAAGAAACGGAATAAGAGAAAAATTAAAAATAAGATATATAAGAATAGCTCGTAGTGTTTAAAAGGTACTATTAGCATAGAATACTATAAAGAGCGAATGTAGTATATAAGACGTTCGGAAGGTACTATTAACTTAAAACACCCCGAGGATCGTGATCTAAAAATACCTAGAAATATACTAAAAAGATAATTCGATATATTTATGCCGCTACCTAAAGATAAGCTACTGCTATAAAGTAGTTAGGATTACGAAATGAAGTTAAAAGAAGGCTCTAAGCTTAGATTTCGTAAGATATATAACTTAAATAAGAAGTATTTAAAGTTATAAAAAGAATATATCGATTAAAATTTATAAAAAGGTTATATTAAAAAGTTTAAATTAAAGTATAGAGCTCTTATACTACTTGCTTTAAAGAATAGCAAAGATAAAGAAAAAACTTAACTTTATATCGATTTTAGAGAAATAAATAACAATACGAGAAAGGACCGGACTCCGTTACTTCTTATATGCAAAATTAGAAATAGATTAGCGAATAAGTAGTAGTATACTAAAGTTAACCTTAAATCTACTTATAGCTAAATACGTATTAAAGAAAGAGACGAAATTAAAATAGCCTTCGGAACGCGATACGGACTTTACGAATTTTTAGTTATGCCTTTAAGATTAACTAATATACCGGTAACCTTTTAAAAGAGAATTAATAGTATATTAAATCCTTATTTAGACTAATTCTATTTAGCTTATCTAGATAGTATTATTATATACTTTAATACTCTAAAGCAACACTATAAAGTAGTTAATATAGTGCTAAAAGCATTAAGAAAAGCTAGCTTATATATTTTACCGGAGAAATACAGCTTTTATATATAAGAAGTGGAATTCTTAAGGCATATAATTACTCCTTTTTATATAAGGATAGACTTATAAACGATTTCTATAATTAAAGATTAGCTAATTCCTATAAATATTAAGGAAATCTAAAGCTTTATAGCATATAAAAATTATTATAAGAAGTTTATATCGGACCTTTTTAAGATAATTATACCGATATTATAGGTATTAAAGAAAGCTAAAACGGACCCTTTTAAGTAGAACTTAAAAGCAGATAAGGCTTTTAGAAAAATTAAAGAATTACTTATTAAAGAACCTATATTAAATACCTATAATATAAAGAAGCCGTTAAAATTAAAAACGGATGCTTTTAATTTTATATTAAGCGCGTAGCTAAGCTAGCGCAATAAAAACAATATTTTTCAACTTATAGCGTTTTATTCGAAAAAGCTAGTAAGGGTAGCGATTTATTACTAAATTTACAATAAAGAATTCTTAGCTATTATATAGGCTTTTAAAGAATTTCGGCATTATATCTTAAGGAATAAATATAAACTTAAGGTTTATACGGATTATAGGAATATTAGTTATTTTGCCACGACGTAGCAGTTAAATAGTAGGTAAATAAGATAAGCTAAATTCCTTTTGGAATTTAATTATAAGATTATTTATAAGAAAGGTTTTAAGAATAACCGAGCTAATGCAATTAGCCGACGACCGGACCTTAACGATAAAAAAGAGCCTTAAAAAAAGACCTTATTATTTTTAAATAATAATAGTAATTTAGAGTTAAAGACGTTATATATACTATTTAACGTATAAGGAGATCTTACTACTTTAAAATTACTTAAGAATTCTTATAAGAACCTAAATAAGAAAAGATATAAGAGTCTTAAGTAAGAGGGAAAAATAGCGTTTTATAAAAATAATCTATTCCTTACCTTAAAGACTAAGAAAATCGTTATAACGGATTTTTATTCGCACCCTTTATATAAATATTAAGGTATTACGAAAACGTATAATAATATTAAAAACTATTATAATACCTATAACCTTTATAAGAAAATCTAAGGAGTTATTAAGTTATATAAAGTATGCAATAAAAGGAAGGCTATATAATATAAGCCTTATAGTAACTTTATTCCTCTAAAAGTTCCTTTAAGACCTTAAAACTCTATAACCTTAGACTTTATTATAAAATTACTAAAGTCTATAATTCCTACGACTAATATAAAATACGATTTTATTTTAGTTATAGTTAATCGTCTTACGAAGTACGGTTATTATATTCTAACGTATAAAGCTATAGATATAGAAAAGTTATCTTATACTTTTATAAGATATATTATAGCTAATCGAGGACTTTTAAGTTTAATTATGTCGGATAAGGATCGGAAATTTATTTTGAATTTCTAGCAAGGTTTAACATAAGCCTTAAGTATAAAGCATAAATTATTAACTGCTTTTTACCTTATTATAAACAGAATAATAAAACGGTTAAATTAAACGCTTAAGCAATATCTTAAAAGCTATCTAAATTATTAGTAAGATAATTAGCCTTTTAAATTGCTTATAGCATAGTTAGCGTATAATACGTCTTATTTTAAGCCTATTAAGAATACTCCGGTATTTGCGAATTATAGCTTTACCCTTAAAGCATATAGGTCTTTTTTACTTAAAGAAGTTATAGCTAAAAAAGCTATATTAAACTCTAAGCAGTTAATTAGCTTATACGGATTTATACAATTAGAATTAAAATATATTGCTAAAAAGATATCGTATTATTACGAAAAGAGATAGTCTTTAAAACCTTCTTTATCTAAAGGCGATAAAATATATCTTCTAATAAGAAATCTTAAGATTAGTAAACTTAATAAGTCTTTAGATTATATAAAAATAAGACCTTTTAAAGTTATAAAGAAAATAAGAAAGGTTAATTATAAGTAAAAACTTTTAACTAGTTTACTTATATACCCTATTTTTTATATATCCTTACTAAAGCCAACTTTGCGAGAAGTTAAAGTAGTAAGAGAGTTAGACTTAAAAAGAGTTAAAGAGAGTAAATATATAATAAAGACTATACTCGCTAAGAAAATAGAAAATTAAAAATACTTTTATTTAGTAAAGTAAAAGAACTATCTTAGTTTAGATAATACTTAAGAACATATAAAGCACTTAAGAAATGCTTAAAGAAAAGTTAAGGATTTTAATCGATAAAACCCTAAAGAGGAAGTGTTAGCTTCTTTAAGCTAGGATTTCTTTACTATCTTAGATAATAAAAGTAAAAGAAAATCTAAATAAGATTTTTCTTAAGAAAAGATCTATAAAAATAAAAGATTAGGATTTTCTTTAAAGAACTCTTAAGGTTACTCTCTTTAAAGTAAGATTTCCTTAAATATTATAGATAGTTTCTTAAAGGTTAAGAAAAACCTATAAGAAAAGGACGTTTATCTTTCTAAGTTTAAAAAGACTTTAAAGAGGGGAATATATAACGAAAACCTTATTTCGTTAGTAATCCTAAGTACTAAAGGTACTAATATTTAGTAAAGTAGATACTGCTAAATATAAAGGAGTGATAAGTAAAGTAGATACTGCTAGTTATAAGTTATAACTATTAAAGTAAATACCGGTAGTTATAAGGAGAGACGATATAGCTTAACGGTTAGAGATAGCTAGTATTAGCTATAAGCGGTATAGGTTAAATACGCCTATATTTAGCTTAAGTTAGCTTCGGCTAATAATAAGATTAGTATTAAAGAGATCGACCGATGCTTTATATAATCGACCGATACCTCGTATAAAGCTAAGGTAAGAGGCTTACCTTTAAAAGAGGATAGAATCTTATAAAAGGTTTTAAGATAAGGATATTTAGTCTTATAAGCTAGTCGTAAGTAATAAAGCGTATATTACTTATAATTAGTAATAAAGATAGCGTAAGCTATTTTTATTAGCTTAAAAAGTAGTTTAGTGACTTTATAAGTTATATAAGGTATAAGTGATAGATTAGTATATAAAAGCATATAAAAGCATATAAAAGGAAAGCCTTTTAGTGGCCTTAAAAAGGTATAAAAGGAAGTCTTACCTCCTCCTTCCCTTAACTTCTTTCCTTTCCTTCTTTTTTTTTCTCTAGCTAGTTTTAATATAAGAAATCCGTATAATAAGATACCCTTACCTTATTTAGTTTAGTAGTTAACACTAAGTCTTCTTCTCCCTTTCCGGCTAGTAAATTTAAATTTAATAAATTACGCTTTACTACTTAGTATATAAAAAACACTAGGGGTTCTATAACATTATACTAAAAAATTAGCTAAGTTATAAAAGTTAATTACCTCTTTTAAGGCTTATTTTTAGTTTTATCTTACTATAATAAATTAAAAAGTAATAAAGGTTATGTTTATATTTTATTGCTTATAAGACCTAGCTGCAATATAAGTTAAACCGATTCTTAAAGACTATAAAAATAATAGTCTTAAAAATGGTAATTACGAGACGAAGAACATTTTTAATAATTTTAAGAACTTTAAAAAAGCTTTATAAAAACGTTTAAAATTATAAATAAGCAATAATTAGTAAAGTATAAATTAAGAAGCTTTAAGTAAGTTATGTCTTTATTAGCTTTAATAGCTTAATTCCGATAGATAAAATTTAAGCTAAAATAAGAAGACGATGCCCGAATAGCTACTTTTAACGAAAGTCTTTAAAAGAAGTTAAAGATGAAATTTACCGCTAAAATAGCTAAAGACCCTATTAAAATATATTAGTTTAGCGGTTTAAATAGATAATAAGTAGTATAAACGCTAGTAGTATAAAAAGCACCGTTAAACTTATAGTAGGGTTATAAAAGAAAATAAAATAAAAAGCAATAGCGCGACTTAAGTAACGCAATAAACTTAAATACCTTTAAAGCAAGCTTATTAAAGCCCGCTAAAAAAGCTATTTAATAGTTTAATTATTAAAAAAAAGGCTATAATATAAAGGATTATATTAAAAAGAAGAATTCCTTTAAAGAAAAGAATATGCTTATTTAAGAGAATAATACTCTTTTAGCTTATAATCCGCTATAAACTTTACTACTACTTTTTACTAAGGATACTAAAATAAACATAAAGCTTATTATCCTACCTTTAGTCCGTTTAAGACTAGTTCGCTTATAAAGGGTATTTATAAAGAAAAACCTAAGATAGAGATAAAAGCTAAAAGCTTAAACAACTAATAAAGAAATACTTTTAAGACTAAGGATAATTATAAGTATAGAACTTTCTTATAAACTATTAATAAAGATGATAAAAATACTCCTTATTTTAATATAAATATTACGCCTTTAAATATAAAAGATAATAGTAGCTATAATCTAAAGGACTTTTAATTTAATAAAATAAATAAAGAGCTTACTTTTATAAAAGAAGATAATAATAAGCCTTACGCTTTTTTTATTAAGTATTTTAATACGGTTATTACTATTAAGGATAAGGCTTATAAGTGGATTTCTTAGACTAAATACTATAATAATAACTACCTTATATATATATTAAATAAGTAAAGAAGCGGCTAGTTTCTTAAACTAAGAAAGACTTATAATAAACCTACTATAACGACTAAAAAGCGTATAACTAACTCTAATTTTTTTATAAAAAACCTTAAGAAGAATATTAATGCTAATAAAGAGGAACTTATTTAAGAAAAGACTAATAGCTTAATTAAAATCGAATAACTTTTACTCTTTAAGCAGTATAACAAGACGATTATTAAAAACCTTTAAGACGGTAACCTAGCTTTAATAAATAAGATTATAAAGCTTAAAAAAGACTATAGATCTCTTTTTATATATATTATTAATCTAATTAAAGATAAAAACGATTATAAGAAAAAGAACGACGAGCTAGCCGATAAGCTTAAAGGAAATCCGGAATTCCTTAACTTCGCTATTAATAATACGTTTAAACGATATAGCGAGTATTTTAAGATAAATTATGATCTTCTTAATAAGGTTAATAATTTAAAGATACTATATAAAGCTAAGCAATTTTTAAATAGTATGCTTAAAAGTTAGCTAAAACTTAGTTATAAGAAATAAAATAAATAAAAGCGATAAAAAGAAATAAATCGTAGTAAAGGTGTTAATATTATTAGTAAAGCAATTAAGAACTATAAAGCTAATAAGGATTTAGTTTTTAAAGCTATTAAGTAGCTTAGTTACTTAAATAAACTAATTTTATAGAAAGAATTAAGATCTACTAAAAGGTCGGTAAACGAGGTAAAAGACTAACGAGCTTAAGAATAATAAGGCTATTCCTTAAGATAAAGAACTTACTTATATTAAATAATAATTTTTAACGTATAAAAATAACATTTTTGTAAATTATTAAGAGGATATCACCTTAATATATTAGTAGATTATAGTGTAATAAGTAGCTATATTTCCTTTATAATAGTAAATCGTTTAGAATTAGGTTATAAAAGAAAAGATAAGCTTTACATACTTTTTTTAGTAAAAGGATTGCCTTTTAAGTATAATAATAGCAAGATTATATATAAGACTAATCCTCTTATATATACAATTAGGATTTATAACTTTAAAGATCCCTTTAACGTCTTAGCTATTAGCTATAATATTAAATTAAGATTACCTTTTTTATATAAATATAATCTTATATTAAATTAGGATAAAGGCTTTTTAAAGCTTAAAGACGATAGCTTAAATATTACTTTTTTAGTTTAGTAAAGGATAAACCCGGAATAAAACCCTTAAATAATTTCAATACGGTAATACTAAATAATAACTATATAAGGAATAGTAGTAACGATAATAATAAAGTAGCCTATATAAATATAAATATCGCATTATTAAATATCGTAACAAGAAATAATAAAACGACTAATAGAATAAATAATAATACTATAACGACTAGTATAATATACGCGAAAATAATACTAAACCTTAATAAAAATACTAAAAGCCTGAAAAACAATATTAACGCTGCTTATAACTTATTAAAAGAAATTCTATTAAATACCTTAAAGGATATTAAGTAGTAATACCTTAAAAGTAAAGATTAGATAAATAAATAAAATAAAAACAAGATAAAAACTAAGATATATAAAAATAGCTTATAGTAGTTAAAGGGTACTATTAATTTAAAGCACCTTAAAGAGTAAATATAGTATATAAGATACTTAGAAAGTACTATTAATTTAAAATACCTTTAATATCGTTATTTAAAAATACTTAGAGATATGCTAAAAAGATATTTCGATATATTTACGCCGCTACTTATAGATAAATTACGACTAAAAGGTAGTTAGAATTACGAAATTAAGTTAAAAGAAAGCTTTAAGCTTAGATTCTATAAGATAGATAACTTAAATAAGAAGTATTTAAAGTTATTAATAGAATATATTAATAGAAACCTACGAAAAGGTTATATTAAAAAGTCTAAATTAGAATATAAAGCTCTTATATTATTTACTTTAAAGAATAGTAAAGATAAAGAGAATCCTTAACTTTATATCGATTTTAAAGAGATAAATAATGATATAATTAAGGACCGGACTCCGCTACCTTTTTAAGTAAAATAAGAGATAGATTAGCTAATAAGTAGTAGTATATAAAGGTTAACCTTAAATCTGCTAATAGCTAAATATATATTAAAGAAAAAGACGAATTGAAAATAGCCTTTAAAACATAATATAGACTTTACAAATTTAAAGTTATACCTTTAAGACTAATTAATATACCTATAACCTTTTAAAAAAGGGTTAAGAGTATATTTAAACCGTTTTTAAACCCTTTTTTATTTAGCTTATTTAAATAATATTATTATATACTTAGATATGCTAAAGCAATACTATAAAGATATCGATATAGTGCTAAAAGCATTAAGAAAAGCTAGCTTATATATCTTACTAAAGAAATATAGCTTTTATATATAAAAAGTAGAATTCTTAAGGCATATAATTACTCCTTTTTATATAAGAATAAACCCTTAAAAGATTTTTATAATTTAAAATTAGCTAATTTCTATAAATATTAAGGGAATCTAAAGCTTTATAGGATATATAAATTATTATAAGAAGTTTATATTAGACTTTTATAAGATACTTATACTAATTTTATCGGTATTAAAAAAAGCTAAAACAGACTCTTTTAAGTAAAACTTAAAAGTAAACGAAGCTTTTAAAAGGATTAAAGGATTACTTATTAAAGAATCTATATTAAATACTTCTAACGTAAAGAAGCTATTAAAGTTAAAAACGGATACTTTTAATTTTATATTAAGCGCGTAACTAAGCTAGTAGAACGAAAATAATATTCTTAAACTTATAGCGCTTTATTAGAAAAAGCTAGTAAGTATTAAGATTTACTACCTTATTTTTAATAAAGACTTCTTAGCTATTATATATACTTTTAAAAGATTTCGATATTATAACTTAAGAAAGAAATATAAACTTAAGGTTTATAGAGATTATAAGAATATTAGTTATTTTACTATAATATAGCAATTAAATGCTAGTAAATAAGATAAGCTAAATTCCTTTCAGAATTTAATTTTAAGATTATTTATAAAAAAGGTTCTAAGAATAACTAAGCTAATATAATTAGCTAACAACTAGACTTTAACGATAAAAAAAAGCCTTATAAAGAGACTTTATTATTCTTTAATAATAATAGTGATTTAAAGTTAAAGACGTTATATCTACTTTTGTAATATATAAAGAGATCTTACTTCTTTAAAATTACTTATAAATTCTTATTAAAACTTAAATAAGAAAAGATATAAGAATCTTAAGTAAGAGGGAAAAATAGCGTTTTATAAAAATTAGCTATTTCTTACCTTAAAAACTAAGAAAATAGTTATAATAGATTTTTTTTTATACTCTTTATATAGATATTAAGGTATTGTAAAAATATAGAATAGGATTAAAAACTATTATAATACCTATAACCTTTAAAAGACAATCTAAAGAGTTATTAAGTTATATAAAATATATAATAAAAGTAAGGCTATATAATATAAGCCTTATAATAACTTAATTCCTTTAAAAGTTCTTTTAAGACCTTAAGACTTTATAGCTTTAAACCTTATTATAAAATTACTAAAGTCTATAAATCTTATAATTAGTATAAAATACGATTTTATTTTAGTTATAGTTAATCGTCTTACGAAGTATTGCTATTTTATTTTAATATATAAAGCTATAGATACAAAAAAGTTATTTTATACTTTTATAAGATATATAATAGCTAATTAACGACTTCTCAGCTTAATGAATTCGGATAAAGATTAAATATTTATTTCGAATTTCTTATTAAGCTTAACGTAAGCTTTAAGAAAACATATAAATTATCTACTGCTTTTTACTTTATTATAAAAGAATAATAAAACCATTAAATTAAATGCTTAAGCAATATTTTAAAAGCTATTTAAACTATTAGTAAGATAATTAGCTTTTTAAATTACTTATAGTATAGTTAGTATATTATAACTCTTATTTTAAGCTTATTAAGAATACTTTAGTATTCGCAAATTATAGCTTTATATTAAAAGCTTAAAAGTCTTCTTTACTTAAAAAGGTTATAGCTAAAAAAACTATATAAAACCTTAAATAGTTAACTAGCTTATATAGATTTATAAAAAAAGAATTAAAATATATTATTAAAAGAATATTTTATTATTATAATAAGAAGTAATCTTTATAACCTTTTTTATTTAAAAGTAATAAAGTATATCTTTTAATAAGGAATCTTAAGACTAATAAACTTAATAAGTCTTAAAATTATAAAAAGATAAAACCTTTTAAAGTTATAAAGAAAATAGGAAGGGTTAACTATAAGTTAAAACTTTTAACTAGTTTACTTATATACTTTATTTTTTATATATTCTTCTTTAAGCCGACTTTAAAAAAGGCTAACGTAATAAGAAAGCTAGACTTAAAGTAGTTAAAAAAAGCAAATATATAATAAAGACTATACTCGCTAAAAAGATAAAAAATAAAGAATACTTTTATTTAATAAAGTAAAAGGATTATCTTAGTTTAGATAATACTTAAAAACTTATAAAGCACTTAAAAAATGCTTTATAAAAAGTTAAGAAGTTTAATTAATAAGGCCCTTAAGTAAAAGTATTAGCTTTTTTAATCTAGAATTTCCTTACTACCTTTAAATAGTAAAAGTAAAACGAAATCTAATAAGGAAAAATCTTATAGTTAAGTTTATATAACTTAGTATATATCTTTTTTAAGATAAGATTCTTATTATTTTAAGAAAAATTTATAAGGGATGTAATTAGAATTTTCTTTAGAGAATTCTTAAGGTTACTCTTTTTAAAGCAGGATTTCTTTAAAAAATATTTAAGAATCTTATTAAGGCTAAGAGAAACCTTATAAAATAAGACGTTTATTTTTTTAAGTTTTAAAACACCTTAAAAAGGGGATTATATAGTAAAACCCTTATTTTATTTATAATCTTAATTACTAAAAATACTAATATTTAGTAAAGTAAATATAGCTAAATAGAAAAAAGTAATTAGTAAAGTAAATACCGCTAATAATAAGATATAACTATTAAAGTAAATACTAATAGTTATAAGGAGAGACAATATAGCTTAATAGTTAAAGACGGCTAGTATTAGCTATAAGCAGTATAAGTTAAAAACGCTTATTATCGGCTTAAGCTAGCTACTACGCTTTATAGCGTAAAGATAAAAGGATAAGGCGCAGACTAATTACTACTAGTTAAAGCTAGTACTACGGACTAATTACTATTAATCGGGGCTAGTACTATAGACTAATTACTATTAAACGGGCTAGTATAACGGACTAATTACTATATATAAACGTATATAAGGGTTTAAAAATAGTAGAAAGCTTATGTTTTCTTTAAAGTATAGCTAGCTACTTTATACTTAGTTCTTTAAGCTAATATTTATAATCTTTAACTATACTATCCTACTATTTATTTATAGTACGTAGATAAACTATAAATATCCTTATAGAATTACTTAATTAACTAAGTATAAGCTTAGTTAGAAATACTATAAACTATAGTTAAGGAAATCCTTTAAATATCCTTAAATATCCTTAACAAATTACGGTAAAGTCTATCCTATGTCTTTTAAGCTGCTTTTATAATTAAAAACGGGCTAAACTATAATTAAGATATCCCGCGGAAATCCTTAAATATCCTTTAAAGATACTAGTAAAATCCGCTTAGTAGTTTCTATAATATCTTTTATAGTTAAAAACCTTATAAACTATAGTTAAATAGGCTTTTAAGCCTTTATAATTATTTTTTAAAAACCTTAGCGGGGTCCGACCGGTAATATTTATTATATCTCTTTATACAAACCTTTATAGTACGTACTTTAAGCATTTTTATTATAAAGTTCCGTAAAGCTCCTTAAAAGTAAGGTAAAGAGTTTAAGCATAGCTATTTAGATTTTATAAGAACTCTTTTAAGTAAGAAAGAAAAGCTAACGTCCTTATTAGTTTAAAGTAAAAATAAAGTAAAAGGGGCGTTAAGTAATAACTTTATAGTAGCGGCTTTATACTATATTAATAGTATACTACCTTTATTCTTTTAATAGTCTTTTCGGCCTTTTTAGCTAATAGTAGCTAGGTAGCTTAAGATAGTAAGTAGGCGGCTTTATTATAAATTATTATCCTTTATTTAATCGTATATCTTCGTTTTATTAAGGCGATTACTATATCCGGCTAAAACTAGTAATAAGGTTTTTAACTCTTTTTTAATTATACGTTTAAGCACTTATTAAGTAGTAAGGAGTCTTCGTATTAAGGAATATTCGTTTTTATAGCGGGATATATTATAAGAGACTAGCTTTATTTAGGCCTTATTTTATATTATTACCTTACTTACCCTCTATACCGTTTTTAATTCTTTACTAAGTTTTTTATATTACTTACTAGCCTTATAAGCCGCTTATAAGCGAGATATTATATCTTACTTACTACTACTATTATAGCTATCCCTTGCTTTTTATTGCTAGGCTTTCCGACTTATCGTCCTTTTTACGCGGCGCTACTACCTACGCCTTTCCGCTAACTAATATATGTTAAGCTACTAAGAAGGTGTTAAGGTAAAGGTAGGCCGTTTTAGTTAAAGATTATCCCTTTTAAAATCTTTTAGTTAGTATAAAGTAGCTTAGTATATAATGCTTATACTTAGTCTTCCGCTATAAACTAGTTATTACTTAAGATAAGGAGATATATCTTTAAGAATTTATAAGTTATAGTTAATAAAGTATTAAAAAGGTTTTTTATAAGATCTTCTTATAAGAATTATTCGGCTTAAACTATTAAGAGCTTAATAATATAGTCTATCGCTATTATATAATATAAAACTAGTAAACTTTAAATTAAAATAAGCTACCTTAACGTCTAACCTTAATCGGTTTAGTTATAGTAATAAGCGTTATAGCTATCTATAACCTTATCTATATATTTACTAAGCTATAAAATTAAGAAGCTTTTAAATAGATCTTATTATATATAGGTATAGCTAGTATAAAAATATTTAGTATAAGTATCTTTTACAATCCTTTTAATATAGGTCTTAAGGATATATAGTCTTTAGCGTCCGTTAATCTTTATAAAGTATAGTAACCCTTACGATTAAAGAAATAAGAGCTTAAGGATACCGTCTTTATTATTAAGCTATATAATAATTTTTCTTATTATAAATCCTTTATATATCTATTAATTATTTTTTAGCGAAGTAGTAATTCGATTAATACTTCCGCGTAAAAGAATATATAGTTTATTATCTTGTCTTTTTAAATATATTTTGATTCCCCTTCTTAGTTTAAGGATATTACCTTATTATCTTAATATAGTAAACATAAAAAAGCGTCCGGCACGACGTTTTTAACGCTTAAAATATAGTATACCTTAAGCGGGAAATAGCTTAAGTATAAAGAAGCGAGAACTAGCTTATCGTTAAATTTTATATTAATAAAGAATAAGGATTTTTAATATACGATTTTATAAGTACTTATATAGTTAATAAAGATAACTACTTATAGCGTTTTAACGGATAGTATTATAATATAGAACTTATAGACTAATTATACTAAACCGGCTACTTTAAGCTTTAAAAGCTAATATTAAGGTTCTTTACCTTAAAAGGCACGGCTTAAGTAAATAATAAGCTATACCTTAGTCCGGGCTAGTAGCGTCTTTTTATCTTATTCCGTACCTTCCTTTAAGTAAAAGGCTATAACCGCTACTTTAAATTTTTAAGATATATCGATTTAAATAAATAGTTATTAAGCGGGGTTAAAGTAGTAATTTGTTTTAAGCTTAGGAAGTTTTTTAGTTAAATTTATAAAGGCCTCTTTTTCTTTTAAAGTAAGCTAAAAAGCAGCTTTTACGGTATATTATACTTATCCTTAGCCCCTTAAGGAGACTCCTTTTTCTTATCTTACTTAAGTAGTTTTATTTTTTATCTTTATAAGACGTTGACTTCCTTAGTAAAATATAAGACTATATAGCATAGTTACTTTATAAGGCCGATTTAATTTTTAAGCTATTAAAAGTTCTTTAAAAACGCTATATTCTTTTAAGCTTATACGCGTTTATTTATATTTCTTAAGCTAATAGCGTTTACCTTAAATCTAAAAAGCTATATAAACAAGTTCGCTAAGAAGCATTATAGTCCGAATAAAGTAATATTATAGTCGTAAAAAGCGCGGAATACTACCTCTAAGTATTAAAAGTGTTCTTTAGCTTTATTAAAGTAAATAATAATATCGTTAATATAAGCCGCCGCGTATTTTTAGTATTTATAAAGGACGTTATTAATAAACTTTTAAACGTATACTAAGGAGTTCTTAAGGCCTATAAGTATTATTTATAATCTCTTTAGCCTATAATAGCTTATAACTATAAACCTTTCTTAGTAGTCTTAGTAAACTAAGAATTAATAAAAAACTATTATACGTTTACTATATTAATAAACTTCTTTTCTTAAAGGCGTTTAATTATATTACTTTAAAGCACTATTAAGTAGGCGTTTAAAGTAATAATAGCGTTAATCCCTTATAAGTCTATAATTACTTATTTATTTTCTTTTTTATTTACTATCTTCTATACTATAAATACTAGCGCTATAAACGTAGTTAGCTTATAAACTTATTTTAATCGTCCTTATTTAATTAGCTAGCTAAATATTATATTTACTACCTTTTTATCTTTATTACTTAATAGATAAAATCTTAATATAACTTATTAGTATTGCTGTTTTTTATTAAGGGAATATATATATATTTAGATTTATTTATATATATTACTCCCTTCTTTTTATAAAGATATAGAAATAATTAAAGGATATCTTAAACCTTTAATACGTATTCTAAGTTCTTAGCGTAAATTCGGACGCCTTTATTAATAGTAAGTTTAAGTAAGTCCTTAGTTTAGCTAATTTTAAGCTAATATTTTATTATAAAATCTTTTTATAAGAGGTTTTTAGCGGGGTTTATTTTATTTAGGTTTTTTATAAAGACTTCCGCTAAGGGAGTAGTAGTATTAACCTTTTTATATAGCCGGACCTACTTATTAAGGTCCGTAATTATCCTTTTTAGCTTTAGCGGAATACTAATAGTTTCTTAAAATAGTTTATTATTATAAAGCTTTTATAATCTTATATTATAATTTAAACAAGCTTAAGGTTATTAAAAAGGAATATTATTTTACGCTTTAATAGCGGCACCTAAACTTATATAAGTAAGGCATAGCTAAAACTAGCTAAAATCGTTATAGTAACGAAGTAAATTACTTATTTATATATTCTTAGTTTTAGCTAAACTATCTTAACTTTAGCTTTAATCCCTTTTTAAGCTTTAATTTATAAAACTAGTATAAAGTTAATAAGGTCCTTTTAATAAGGAATTAGTAAATCTTAGCTAAGTAATATATTAGCCGCTAAGCGTTTTACTATTTAAGCGCTAATTCTTACCTTTATAATTATAAGACTACCGTTTAGCGTTCTTAGTATATATTTAGTAAAATCTACTTATTTAATAGTAGCCGTTTTTCCTACTTCTTAAATAAGAATTCGTTAAAAGAAGTTTATAGTTATATCTTAAAAGGTCTTTATTAAGTTAGCTTAAATAAAGCTTCGGTTTACCTTAGTATTTATATAGGCTTTTATACTTATCTTTAGCCCTTCTTTTTTATAGATTAGTAAGCGTATATAAGTAAATTATAACGGCCTATTAAACCTTATTAGTTAAATGTTAAAAGAAGCCTTAACTATTTAAACGCTTTATAACTTCCGGATAACTACTTATTATACTAAGCTATATCCTTATATAGTAATAATTTTGCTAAGGTTAAGGGGGTATTTATCTTTAATATATCGGTAAAGCTTATTCTTTAAAGAGAATACTTTATTATAAAATCTATATACTTTATTAGACTCTTAAACTAAGATTGCTATAATATAAATTATAATTTCTTTTAAGCTTTTATTAGTATCCGTTTAAGCTTTTTTAATATTATACTCTTTATCCTTTAAATAGTTATTGGTTTTTATTATAGTTCCTTTTTTAGTTATAAAGTATACTTAGTTTAGCTTTAGCGTTAATAAGCGTATAGTTTTAAAGGTTCTTTTTCTTTTAAGCTAAAAAACCTTAGCTTATATTTTTAGCTATTTAAATAAGTTTCTCTTTTAACTTAATAAGCGTTATAAGGCTTATAGTATATCCGCTATTATTAAGCGGTTTAAGAAAGTTACTTACGGTCTTAATAAGCCTTAAATAAATAGCTAAGGTGTCTTAAACTATCCTTTAAGTATATATAAGGTACGGCTAGTTAGTCCTCGTTTTTTTATAAGTTCAACCTATTTTTTTCGCGCTAATAAGTGCTTTTAAGATCTTAAAGTATTTAACTTATAGCTAAAGAAGAATTTCCTTATATTTATTAATTTATTTATAAATATCCTTATTTCTTACTAAATATTATAAGGATTCTTATAAATAAACGTCTAGCTTTTAGTAAATTATTATAGGTAAGTAGTTTAATTAATAAAGCGTAGCCTTAACTTTATATTATAAGCATAATATTAAAGACTTAAAGTTAGACCTTATTATTATATCTTTAATAGTAAAGTACTTTTTATTAAGTGCTTTTCTCGCTATATTTTAGCGGATTCTAAACTATTTTTATTAAGCGGAGATTTATTAGCTTAGTTTAATACTAACCTTACTAAGCTCTTTTTATTATAGTTTTAAAAGGTCTTTAAAATACTATTTCGCCGCACTTCCTTAAAGGAAAGAGGGTAATTAAATAGCTAATTTATCTATATAAGCTTTACCTTTATTAATATTTTAGTAAATAAAGTTAATAAAATAGTTTACTTTTTAAAATATACTAGCCTTATTATCTTCTTAAACTTTATTAAAAGATACTTTTAGTAGTCTTTATAAGTTAAATCTCTTTATATCTTTAGCTTATAGTTTAGGTTCTTTTAAGGCTTAATAAGCGCGTTTTCTTTTCTTAATACTTTAAAAAGACTAAGGAATTATTTATTCGATATTATTATTATTTTTATTAAAAGGCTTAAAGCTATTCTTAATCTTAATATTTATACACTAAGTATAAATAAGTTTAGCTTATTAAAGGTATTACTTACTATATTTTTATCGCTTATTATTAAAGTCTTAGTCTTCATACTCTTACTAAGCGCTTAACGTTTCGTTTTTATTAAGGGCCTACGTATACTTAGTTTAATAGCACGTAGCCGAATAATTATTTATTTAAAGCTAGAGAGGGAAGGGGGAAATCTCTATCTAAGCTATATAGCTTCGTACTTTATAAAGGTCGCTTAAGTAGCCTATACTTAGGTTAAGTTTAAGTTAAACTTAAGCTAAGTTCGGGTAAAGTCTTATATAACTTCGGCTATATATCGGCCCGACTTTAAGTTATTCGCTATAATATAATTATAGCTCTTTTTATAGTATAGCTTATAATACTATCCCCTTTTTAAGCTATCGCGCACCGGGATATATAATATTAACGCCCCGCCCCCCCGCTTTACGCTTAATATTAATCGGTATAGTCGTCCTCGTTATACTTATAATTATATACTAATATCTCCCTTAAATAACGTTATATTAAAGCGTTAAATACGTTATACGCTCGCCTCTCTACGCTACTACGTTATCCTTAGTAGCGTTAAGGCAGTATAACGTATCTCCTCCGCTTACCGCTAATATTAGTGCTTAAGGTATATCTTACCTTCCCGCCGCTTACGGTCTTTAAGTATAAATACCCTTCCTCTTTCCCTCTCCCTCTTTTTTTCCTTTTCTTTTTTTAATTACTAATCTACCTATATACGCGCCCCCCTCTTATAATAGCTTCGCCGCGCCGCGCCTTAATATATTTACTATAACCCCTTATACCCTATCTCTTACTATATTATAAGTATTTACCTATCCGGCGCCTATTAATACGCTTAGTAACTATATGCTACTGCCTTTATATTAGTCTTCGCGCTTGCCGTTATTGCTTAGTAAGCGGGGCGCGATACGTAGTACTACTATATAGCGCCCCCCTTACCTTATATATATCGGATATATAGTATCTCTTAATACGGATACTTAGTATAAGGCTTATTAAAATTAAGCCTTACCTTATACTTATAATTATTTTACCTACGCCCGCGCTAAGTTACGCTATTTACTTATATATCCCCGTTCTTAGACTATATATAATATATTGCTAACGCGATATTAATATACTAGCGATATAGTTACCGCCGCAAACGCGCTTTAAGACTATACGTCTTAAAGGATATTTAAGGATTGCTATACTAACTTATATATACGTATTCCGATCTTTAATAGACGCTAGCTAAAAGGATATTACTAATAATTACTATAATATACGGAGTTAGCTTATGCTATTATTATAGCGCGCTAAGCTTAAATATACCTTAATATTTAAGGTTAATTTATTAGTATTAGTAAGTAGTAAGTAGTTTACTTTAATCGAGTTATAGTTTCTTATATATCCTATCTATATTTACTTTATATCTTATTATATCTTATTATATCCCCTATTTATCTTATTATTATTTATACTTAGTGCGTATTTATAGCGTGTCCTCTTTATACTTATCGTTTAAAATTATCTTAATATTTACTAAGCGTAGCCCGAATCTTCCTCTTATTTTTCCCGGCTTTCCTCTTTCTTTCCGCTACTTCCTTTATCCTATCTCTTACTTCCCGGCTTAGCTTATTATCGTTTTTTTACCTTACCCTTATTATTTTTTATTACGTTGCTATATCGTTCTTTAAATTCCTTTAAGGCAATTATATCTTAAAAGTCGCTAATTAGCTACTATATTAAGTTAGCGTACTTATATTACTTTACTAAAACTTAGCGCTATCTCCCTCTTTTAATCTATCTTTATTAAGCTTATTTAATCTTTTTTATAACGTACTTTAGTTTATTATTTTCTTTAATTACTAGCGGTAGCTAATAGTTATTAATTACTTAGCTAAGTAAGGGGTTATCCGCTACGCGGCGGAGGAACTCTATATATAGTTTTATATATACCCTCTTTAGTATATTAAGTTCTACTATATATAGGCTAACTACCTTTATTATAGTATACTTTTAATATAGCTAGTTAAGCTTTTAATAAGGCCTATTTATAGTATACTTCCTTATATTTAGCTATACTCTATCGCTTACTTAAAGTCTTTCTACCGGTATATATAACCGGTTCGCTATCTATTTTTATCTTACTTATAATATAGCGATTGCTATTTAAAGGAAGTCGGCGACTTCTTTTATCCTTTATATAAAGCTTTATACGCTCCTTACGTTTAATATAAGCGGTCCTTCTCCTTATACGATTTAGATTAGCTTAATATTATACTTATATATAGTAAAAAAGGGGCTTATACTTATTATTAATACTACTTAATTATTAAGCGCGGCTTAAGCGTAAGGTAGCTATACCCCTTAGTTATCTTACTTATAGTAAATATATACGCGGAGGTATACTTAAACTTTTTAGTTCGCGCGCTTTATCGCTTTATTAGTCTGCGGGTAATAGGCTAAACTTAGTTTCCTTTAGACTTTAGTATATAAATAAAATTTCTTTTAAAATTGCTTTATTTAGTTCGTCCCTTAATTTAAGATAATAGACTTTAGTATTCTATAAAAGCAAAAGTAAGATTATAAGAACTTAGTAGTATATACTACTACTCTTATTATTAATATCGCTTTTAAAGTTATCGCTTTTATTAGCCGGTTTATTATTACTTAAAGGTTTTTTAAGCCCTTAGTCTTTATTAGTAGTAAGTTAACTATAAAGTCTATTATTAAGTATATAAACGGCTATATAAAGGGCGGTAATAGTTTAAAAAGCCCTTTTTAAAGTTACCTTTAAATATACCCCTTACTATACGGCCCGTAGTTTGCAATAAGCCGGCATACTATTAATAATTAGCCCGGCTAAAAGAACTTTTAAGCTAATATTATAAGCGTCCTCTCGCGCCTTAAGTATCTTACTATTATTAAGTTATATATCCGCTAAGCGATTAATACTTAAAGCTTATTTAGCTTTTTATCCTCCCCCTCCTTAAGGTATTAAGCCTTACTTAGTACCTAAAGCCGGTCTTTAAAGCAAAGGCGCCCCCTTATATTAATTATATACTTACTTACTTAAACATTTAATTACTATTTAAAGTAAGCGACCGGTTAATATTCCGTATTACTTAAAATACTACTTAATACTCTTTATCCTTTCGCAATATCGCTATTTACCGCTTTTATATCTCTTACTTATAAAATATATAGGCCGGTTATACTTATTCTTTAAGTGCGTCTTAACTTAAGTTTAAGTTAAGTTTTAGCTAAACTCTACCTTTATTCGCCTTATATTTATCTTAAGGTATAAGGTTATCCGCTTTACTTATATAAGCGATTAACCCCGCGTTCTTTTCTTTTACTTATATTATCGTAATAATACGCTCTTTTTATACTAATTATAGCGGGAGGTTTATATGCTTACTATTAAAAGGGACTTAATATCTTATTAGTCGGGCGCTATTTAAGATTATCTATATTATATATCTTATTTCCTTTTTATTAAATACCCCTTTTAGCTTATCTTAGTCGCGGCGCGATAAAGCATTAAGTACTACCGCTAACCTCCTTAAGCGGTACTTTAATATAAAGTTATATAAAGCGAGCTTTATTACTTATTTACTTTACTTTTTATTTAACTTTCTCTTTATTATAAAGTACTTTAAATTCTTATAGTCTATTAGCACTATAAATACTAGCGTATTACGTAACTTTACCCTTTAAAAGTCTAGGTATTATATAATTATAAGTAACTCCTTATTATAGATTTAGTAATTATACTTTACTATATTAAGTTATTTTAAGAAGAAACCTACTAAGTATTATATCTTATTTAGTTTTACTTATATTAGTATACTGCTTATTGCGTATTTAAAGTAGTCCGCCTTTAAGTACGTTTCCTTCTTAAAGTTATATAGCTATAGTATTAGCGCGTTATAAAATACCTCTTAGATAAACTTAAACGCGGCTTAGTGCTTATTAGTTTATAAGAATATCGCGTTCTTTTTATAAAGGCTATTTAAGCACCGCGAGGCCTTAGCATAAAGCGGGATAAAGGTATAATAATAATTTATAAACCTAAAGAAGCTTTAAATGCTTTTTATATTCCTTAGCGCTTACTATATCTAAATAGCTTAAATCTTCTTTAAGTTATACTAAACTTTACCCTTAGCTTATATAATAAAGCTAAAGTACTTTACTTTTTTTATTATAAAGTTATATTTTAATAAGTTTAGTATAAGGCCTACCTCTTATAACTTTTTAAGTACCTTTACTACCTTATCTTAATAGTTATAAAGCGACCTTAATAAGTAAATTAAAACGTTATCTATATACGCTATAATAAACTTATAAAAGTAGTCTTTTAGTACTTAGTTAATATAGCGTTAAAAGGTAGCTAGCGTTCTTATAAGGCTAAATAGGTATACTTACTACTTTAAATAGTCTAAACCTTATTTAAAAGGCCGTCTTAAACTCGTAGCCTTCCGCGATTTTAATCTTATAAAACGCTATAATATTATTAAGTTTCGTAAGCTAATATACCTTTATTAGTATCTTTAGCGTTTTTATAATTAATAGTAGCGTATATTAATCCTTCTTTATAATTATATTTAAGGCTTAGTAATTATAGTAAAAGCGTAGGCGGCTATTAGCCTTCTTTATAAATAATACTAACGCCGCGGTTAATAAACTACTTAAGTAAATAAGGTTCGCTTTTAATAGCTTATTTAAAGTTTGATAAAAGATAAGGAGTTCTTCTTTTAATATATCGTAAAAAGGCCCTTATAGTAATACTAGCTTTTTACTATCCTTATTTAAAGTAAGATAGATCTTATAGTTTATACTTAGTTAAAATAAGGGTTACTTAAGTACTTTTATAAGTGTAAAAAGGTTTAGATAAGTTTATAGTACTTAAGCTAAGATATAGTCTACTAAGTTAACTAGCGTTTTTAGCTTAAAGGCCTTCTTTATATCTTTTATTATAACTACCTTTATATTAAGCGCTTATCGTTACCCTTAATTATTGTTTTAGGCCTTTTCTTATTAGTACTCCGCTGCGAAGATAGAGGCGCTTATTAGCTTCGCTTTTTAGATATTCGCAATCTTCGCGGCTTCTTTTAATCCTTAAAGGCCGATTTAAATCCCCGCTTTTTTATACTAGATTTAATCCCCCTTAGCGTTATAAACTACCTCGTTTTTCTTTATCTACGGTCTCCTTAAGAATACGTTATAGCTTAACTCTAGTACTATATAAGCGAATATTTATTTTAAGTGCCCGTTAATCTTTATCTTAAACGCTATAATTCTTTTCGTTTAAAGCGTTAGTATATCCTTTAAAAAAAGCTATAGTAGCCTCCTTATTCTATCCGTAAAGGGTATCCGTAGCCTTATCGCTACCCCCTTACTTACTATAATATAGTAGTTATAACCTATATCTATAAGTATATTAAGCCTTTTCTTTTTATTAATATTAACCTTAAGTAGTACTAAGTTTAGCGTAAAGTGCTTTTTTATTAACCTTTAAGCCGTTTATTATTTCTCTTTCTCCTTTAGCGCTTAACTTTATATTAAGGTTCCTCTTTTTATAAATTAAAATTTACTTTAATTACTTTCTTAGTTATAGCTATAGCTACTTATAAGAAGGGTTCTTTCTTTTTTCTTTTTATAAAAGCGGGCGATATACTTTATTACCTTATAAGTAAAACATTTTTATATATCGGGCTAGCTTTATCCTCCTTTTAGCTAAGTTATAGCGTTAATTTTACTTATTAAGGTATCGCCCTTTAAGTCTTTTTAGTCTTAAGTCGCCTCTTTTATTACTTTCTTTTAGCCTTAAAACGGCTACTTAGTTTACTAAACTTTTTTTAGCTTTATTATAATTTACGCTACTTAATTAGTATATGCTAAGAAGCTTAAGGTTAAAAGGTTAACTATTATAAGTACCTCCTTAAAGTAAATACTTAAGGCGCTTTTTAAGAATACGATTTATATATCGTATAGCTATAACCCCCCTCCCGCCTTAAAGAGCCTTTACTTAAATATAAAGAGAAACGCTATAAACGTTTAGTTCTCTCCTTATTTAATTATATAAATAGCCGCCGCCGCCCGCGATTAAATATTAATATTAAGGTAAATCGAATTAAGGTACTTAAGGAATTCCTACTAATCGTAACCTTAATCCGTATTAATGCTATAATAAGTCGCTATAGTTTACTATAGCCTTATATTTAAGTAGTTATAGATTAAGTAAAAAACCTTCTTTAAGCTTAAAAAGAAGTCTTAATTAATCTCGTACTTTTCTTATATATATTATGCTTAAAGCGTAAAGTAGCGCTACTAGCTATTAAATTTCCTTAGCGCCGGAAGTAGCTTCCGCTAGTCTTTTTTTTTCGTTGCTTCCTTTTTTATTATAAGTATTATAGCCCCCGCTATTATATTATAATGTAGTATTAAACTACCGATTAATAAGCCGGCCCCTCCCTATATATATATCCTTATTATCTCTTTTAGCTTTTATATTAAGGCCTTAAATAAGCTTATTAGCTATTAAATTTACTACTAGCTTGCTTAAACTTAGTAGCTCGTTTTTACGGCCTTTACTTATAGCGAGAGGATCGCTTATTTAACCCTTATTTAAATATCGGCTTTTTTTAGCCCTCTTTCTTAGCCCCTTTAAGCATAGCCCCCTTATATTAAGTAAGCTTCTTACTTACGCTATATTATAGCTAATAAGTCTTTTCTTAAGTCGTATAACCTTATTTAAAAAGAGCTTTAAATATATTAAGGGCTTATATATACTTAGTTTTATAGTATATAGCTAAATAATTATTTATTTAAAGCTAAAGAGGAAAGGGGGAAATCTTTATCTAGGCTATATAGCTTTATACTTTATAGAGGTCGCTTAAGTAGCCTATACTTAAGTTAAGTTTAAGTCGAACTTAAGCTAAGTTTAAGTAAAGTCTTATACGACTTTAGCTATACGTTAGCTTAACTTTAAGTTATTTGCTATAGTATAACTATAGCTCTTCTTATAGTATAGCCCGTAATAGTTTTATACGTATCTTAAAATTTAGTACGCCGCGGGGCCTTAAGTATAAAAGGCTTATTTCTATTAATTAAAAGTCTTAAAAATACTTTAATTAACGTAGCTATTATAGATAAAGCTAAATAGTAATACTAAATTAAAAAACTACTTAGTATCTTTTAAGGCGGATTTTTAATTAAGGCTTATAAACTAAAATTTATTAATAGTATATAGTAAAAATATCCGCTAAGCTTATTATTTTAATAAAAGAATAGTTTTATTATACGCTTAATTTAAAAAGTGTTTAATAAGTAAGGAGCTAAAAGGTTTTAAAGTTAGCTTATTCTTAATTTTTTTATTTAAAGGATTATCGATTTATTTAAGTAATACTAAATCTAGTTTACTTAATTATATAAGTTTTATCGTTTTATAGTTTATCTTTTATTTATATTTTAAAAGTATATTACCTTTTAAAAGGCAATAGTTTTAGCTTAGCTAAGTAAGACTTATTTTATATTTTATTTAGCTTTAAAAGCTATTACGGTATAATACCTTAAAAAAGGGTAAATAAGATTATTAAATTAGTATACTTAATAAGCTACGGCCTTTTCCGCTTTTATAGCCTCCTTATCTTAAAGTTTAGTTATAAGCGCGTTAAGGAAAAAGTGCTTATTATTAAGCTTAAACTTAAAAGCTAATAAAAGCTTCTTATTAAAGAAAATATCGTTTAATATTTAACTTTTTATAAGATAAGTACTTAATTATATAATATAGTTACTTTTAACTTAGCGGATATTTAAAAGATTTTTATTTAAATAAGTATTACGGGCTATGCCGTAAGAAGAGCTATAGTTACACTATAGCGAATAACTAAAAGTCGGGCTAACGTGTAGCTAAAGTCGTATAAAGCTCTACCTAAACTCGGCCCGACTTTAACCCGAACTTAACCTAAGTACGGGCTACTTAAGCGACCCTTATATAGTACGGAGCTACATAGCCTAGATAGAGATTTCCCCCTTCCCTCTTTAGCTTTAAATAAACAATTATTTAGCTATATACTACTAAACTAAGTATATATAGGCCCTTAAGATATTTAAAGCTCCTTTTAAACGAGGTTATACGACCTAAAAAAAGACTTACTAACTACGATATAGCGTAAGTAAGAAGCCTACTTAGTATAAGGGGGCTATGCTTATAAGGCCTAAGAAGAAGGGCTAGGAGAGGCCGATATTTAAATAAGGGTTAAATAAGCGATCCTCTCGCTATAAGCAGGGGCCGTTAAAACGAGCTACTAAGTTTAAGCAAGCTAGCAGTAGATTTAATAGCTAATAAGCTAGTTCGGGGCCTTAATATAAAAGCTAAAGGAGACGGTAAGAATATATATATAAAGAGGGGCCGGCCTACTAATCGGTAGTTTAATACTACCTTATAATACGATAGTAAGGGCCGCAATACCCGTAACGGAGAAGGAAGCAATAAAGAAAAAGGACTAGCAGAAGCTACTCCCGGCGCTAAGGAAATTCGACGGCTAGCGGCGCTACTTTACGCCTTAAGCACGATATATATAAAAGAAGTGCGAGATTAACTAAGACTTCTTCTTAAGTTTAAAGGAGGTTTTTTACTTAATCTATAACTACTTAGATATAAGGCTATAGTAAACTATAGCGACTTACTATAGCACCGGTATAGACCGAGGTTATAATTAGTAGGAATTCCTTAAGTACCTTAATTCGATCTACCTTAACGTCGATATCTAATCGCGGGCGGCGGCGGCTATCCGCACGATTAAATAAAGAGAGAACTAGATATTTACGGCGTTCCTCCTTAAGTTTAAGTAAAGGCTCTTCGAGGTAAGAGGGGGGTTATAGCTATATAATATATAGATCGTATTCTTAAAGGGCGCCCTAAGCCTTCGCCTTAAGGAGGCGCTCGCGATAGTCGACCTCTTAACTTTAAGCTTCTTAGCGTATATTAATTAGGTAGCGTAGATCGCGGTAAAGCTAAAAAAGGTTTAGTAAACTAAGTAGCCGTTTTAAGGCCGGAAGAAAGCAATAGAGGGGGGGACTTAAGATCGAAAAGACTTAAAGGGTAATACCTTAATAAGTAGAATTAACGCTATAACCTAGCCGGGAGGAGGATAAAGCCAGCTTAATATATAGAGGTATTTCGCTTATAGGATAATAAGGTATATCGCCCGCTTCTATAAGAAGAAGAAAGAAGGAACCTTATAAGTAGCCGTAGCTATAACCGGAAAGGTAACCGAAGTAGATTCCGATTTAAGAAAAGAGGAACCTTAGCGTAAAGTCGGGCGCTAAAGGAGAAGGAGAAATAGTAAGCGGCTTAAAGGTCGATAAGGAAGCACCTTATACTAAACTTAGTACTACTTAGGGTTAGTATTAATAAAAAGAAAGGGCTTAATATACTTATAGATATAGGCTATAACTACTATACTATAATAAGTAAGGGGGTAGCGATAAGGCTATAGATGCCCTTTATAGATAGGATAAGGAGGCTGCTATAGCCTTTTTTAAAGGACGTACTAACGCTTTAAATAAAGGGGATTGTAGCGTTCGAGATAAAGATTAATAGGCACTTAAAATAGATATTCGCCTATATAGTACTAGAGTTAAGCTATAACGTGTTCTTAAGGAGACCGTAGATAAAGAAGAACGAGGTAATTTATAATGCTAAGGGGGATCGGATCTAGCACGGAAAAGCGGGGATTTAGATCGGCCTTTAAGGATTAAAGGAAGCCGCGAAGATCGCGAATATCTAAGAGGCGAAGCTAGTAAGCGCCTCTATCTTCGCGGCGGAGTGCCGATAAGAAAGGGCCTAAAGGGATAGCTAAGGGCGACGATAAGCGCTTAACATAAGGGCGGTTATAATAAAGGACGTAAAGAGAGCCCTTTAGCCGAAGACGCCGGTTAACCCGGCGGACTATATCCTAGCTTAAGTACTATAAGCTTATTTAGACCTTTTCGCACCTATAAAGGCACTTAAGTAGCCCCCGTTTTAACCGGGCGTAGACTATAAGATCTATCTTACTTTAGATAAAGATAGTAAGGAACCGCTACTACTATAAGGGCCCCTTTACGATATATTAAGAGAAGAACTCCTTATCCTTCGGAAGACCTTAAACGAGCTACTAAAGGCGAATCTTATCCGCTTAAGCAGTTCGTTAGCCGCGGCGCTAGTAGTGTTTATAAGGAAGGCCGATAGCTAACTACGCTTTTGCTACGACTACTAAGCCTTAAATACGATTATAAAGAGGGACCGGTATACGCTACTATTAATTATAGAAACGCTAAGGATATTAACGAAGGCATATTAGTTTACGAAACTTAACGTCGTCGTAGCGTTTTATAAGATTAAAATCGTAAAAGGCTATAAGTTTAAGATAGCTTTTCGGATAAGGTTTAAACTATTTAAATAGTAAGTATACTTATTTAGCCTTATAAGAACGCTAGCTACCTTTTAGCGCTATATTAACTAAGTGCTAAAGGACTACCTCTATAAGTTCGTTATAGCGTATATAAATAACGTTTTAATCTACTTATCGGGGTCGCTCCGCGACTACTAAAAGAAGGTAGCGAAGGTGCTCGGAAAGTTATAAGAGGTAGGCCTTATACTAAACCTTTAAAAATACGACTTTATAACGAAAGAAGTAAAGTACTTAGGTTTTATTATGCAGGCCGGGGGTAAGGTTTAGTGCGACTTAAAGAAGATCTAGGCTATTTAAACGTAGTAAGCGCTAAAGAACGTAAAGGGCGTTCGGAGCTTCCTTAGGTTTACGAATTACTACTATGCTTTTATCCCGCTTTATACCGAAGCCTCGTAGTACTTAAACGGTCTTTATAAAAAGAACGTAACGTTCTTATAAACGGATAAGCACTAAGCCGCGTTTAAGTTTATTTAAGAGGCATTTTATAACGTATTAATACTATAGTTATACGACCTTAAGAAGGAAACGTACTTAAAGGCGGACTGCTCCGGATATACGATAAGCGGCGTGTTAATATAAGTAAGACTAAATAGGATATAGTACTTAGTTAGGTTCTTCTTAAAACGACTTAATATAGCGGAGTATAACTACCCGATCTACGATAAGGAGTTACTTACGATTATATAATACTTAAACTTTTAAAGGGTAAAGTTACGTAATACGCTAGCGTTTATAGTGCTAATAGATTATAAAAACTTAAAGTACTTTATAATAAAGAGGAAGTTAAATAAGAGGTAAAGTAAGTAAGCGATAAAGCTTACCTTATATAACTTTATATTAAAGTACCGCTTAAAGAGGTTAGTAGTAATACTTAATGCTTTATCGCGCTATAACTAAGATAAGCCGGAAAGGGCATCCGATAAAAGGGAAATAAGATACGTAGTATAAATAATCCTAGATAGCGCGCGACTAATAAGACGTTAAGTTCCCCTTAGCGGCAAGCACGTAAACCTCCCGCGATAATTATTATAAGAAGAGCGCACTATCGCGATAATATAGGAGGGGGATAAGAACGCGGGGTTAATTGCTTATATAAGTAAGGCGGATAACCCTATACCTTAAAACAAAGGTAAGGCGAATAAAGGCAAAGTTTAGCTAAAACTTAACTTAAACTTAGGCTAAGACGCGCTTAAGAAATAAGCACGACCGGCCTATATATTTAACGAGTAAGAGATCTAAGAGCAGTAAATAGCGATATTGCGAAAGGATAAAGAGTACTAAGTAGTATTTTAAGTAATGCGGAATAGCGACTAGTCGCTCGCCTTAAAATAGTAATTAAAGGTTTAAGTAAGTAAGTATATAATTAATATAAAGGGGCGCCTTCGCTTTAAAGACCGACTTTAAGTACTAAGTAAGGCTTAATACCTTAAGGAGGGGGAGGATAAAGAGCTAAACGAGCTTTAAGTATTAATCGCTTAGCGGATATACGACTTAATAGCGGTAGGATACTTAAGGCGCGAGGGGACGCTTACGATGCTAGCTTAAGAGTTTTTCTAGCCGGGCTAGTTATTAATAGTGCGCCGGCTTATCGCGAACTGCGGGCCGTGCGGTAAGGGGCACGTTTAAAGGTAACTCTAAAAAGGGCTTTTTTAACTATTACCGCCCCTTATATAGCCGTTTATATACTTAATAATAGACTTTATAGTTAACTTACTACTAACGGGGACTAAGGGCTCTTAAAACCTTTAGGTAATAACGGACTAGCTAATAAAGGCAATAACTTTAAAAGCGATGCCGATAATAAGAGCAATAGTATACGTTACTAAGTTCTTATAATCTTACTTCCGCTTTTATAGAATATTAAAATCTATTATCTTAAATCGAGGGACGAACTAAATAAGGTAATTTTAAAAGGAATTCTACTAATAAACCGGGGTTTAAAGGAAGCTAAGTTTAGCTTACTACTTATAGACTAATAAGGCAATAAAGCGCGCGAACTAAGAGGTATAGGCATACCTCCGCGTATATATCTACTATAAGTAAGACGACTAAGGGGCATAGCTACCTAACGCTTAAGCGGCGCTTAATAATTAAGTAGTGTCGATAATAAGTATAAGCCTTTTTTTCGCTATGTATAAGTATAATATTAAGCCGATTTAGATTATATAGGAGGAGGGACCGCTTATGCTAGACGCGGAGAGTATATAGAGCCTCGTATAAAGGATAAGGGAAGTTGCTAACTTCCTTTAAACGGCGATCGCCGTATTATAAGTAAGGTAAAAGGAGACGGCAAACCGGTCTTATACGCTAGCGGAAAGACTTTAAGTAAGCGATAAAGTATAGCTAAATATAAAGAAGTATACTACGGATAGGCCTTACCGGAAGCTCGACTAGCTATACTAAAAGTATACTATAATAAGAGTAGTTAGCTTATATATAGTAGAACTTAATATGCTAAGGAGGGTATATAAAAGACTATATATAAAGTTCCTCCGCCGTATAGCGAATAACCCCTTACTTAGCTAAGTAGTTAACGACTATTAGCTACCGCTAGTAATTAAGGAAGACGATAAACTAAAGTATATCGTAAAGAAGATTAAGTAAGCTTAGTAAAGATAGATTAAAAGGGGGAGGTAATGCTAAGTCTTAGTAAAGTAGTATAAGTACGCTAACTTAATATAGTAGCTAATTAGCGACTTTTAGGATATAATCGCCTTAAAGGAATTCGAGGAACGGTATAGCAGCGTAATAAAAAACGATAAAGGCGAAGCGGAAGGATAATAATAAGCCGGGTAAGGGAGCGGGAGACGGGATAAGAGAGTTAGTAAAGAAAAAGATAAAAACTAAAAAAAATAAGAGAGAGTTTTAAGCTATACTTAGTAAGCGTTAAAACGATTCTAAATAATAAATATAAAGAAGATATACTATAAATATATACTAAGTAAGGATAATAACTAAATAGATAATAAATATAATAAGATATAATAAGATATAATAAGATATAAAGTAAATATAGATAAAATATATAAAAAACTAAGACTTAATTTAAGTAAGCTACTTACTACTAACTAATACTAATAGATTAACTTTAAACGTTAAGGTATATTTAAGCTTAGCGCGCTATAGTAGTAGCGCGGGCTAACTCTATATATTACGGTAATCGTTAGTAATATCCCTTTAGTTAGTATTTATTAAAGATCGGAGAACGTATATATAAGTCGGCGCGATAGTCCTTAAACGTCCTTTAAGACGTATAGTCTTAAAGCGCATTAGCGGCGGTAATTATAGCGCCGGTATACTAATATCGCGTTAGCGTTATATTATATAAAGTCCGAGAACGAGGATATATAAGCAAATAGCGTAACCCAGCGCGGGCGTAAGTAAAATAATTATAGGCGTAAAGCGAGGCTTAATTTTAATAAGCGCTATGCTAAGTATCCGTATTAAAAGACGCTATACGTCCGACGCACGCGAGGTAAGGGGGGCGCTATATAGTAGTGCTACGTATTACGCTCCGCTTACTAAGCGATAGCGGCGGGCGCGAAGATTAACGTAAGGGCGGTAGCGTATAGTCGCCGGGCGTGCTAAGGGGCGCTAGACGGGTAAACGCCTATAATATAGCGGGAGATAGGGCGTAAGGAGATATAGTAGATATATTAAGGCGCGGCGCGATAAAGCTATTATAAGAGGGGGCGCGCGCGCGAGAAGATTAATAATTAAAAAAGAAGAAAAGAGAAAGGAGGGAGAGGGAGAGAAAAAGGGTATTTATACCCGGGAACCGTAAGCGGCGAAAAGGCAAAGCGTGCTTTAAGCACTAATAATAGCGGTAAGTAAAGAAGATACGTTATACCGCCTTAGCGCTACTTAGGATAATATAGCGG
Source organism: Ophiocordyceps robertsii (assembly GCA_027405785.1). Taxonomy (NCBI): domain Eukaryota; kingdom Fungi; phylum Ascomycota; class Sordariomycetes; order Hypocreales; family Ophiocordycipitaceae; genus Ophiocordyceps; species Ophiocordyceps robertsii. The sequence goes on from JAPEBW010000262.1 coordinate 60,945, forward strand.
CGTAAATAAGCGAGTATATAACGTATTTAACGCTATAAGGCGATATTAATCGAGGGAGTATATTAATATATAACTATAAGCACGATAAGGATAATCGCACCGATTAATATTAAGCGCGAAGCGGGGGGCGGGGCGACGACGTTATATACCCTGGTGCGCGACGGCTTAAAAGGGGGATAGTATTATAAGCTATACTATAAGAAGAGCTATAGTTATACTATAGCGAATAACTAAGAGTTAAGCCGATATATAGCCAAAGTCGTATAAAGCTTTACCTAAACTTAGCCTAACTTTAACCTAAACTTAACCTAAGTACGGGCTGCTTAAGCGACCTTTATATAGTATAGAGCTATATAGCTTAAATAGAGATTTCCCCCTTCCCTCTCTAGCTTTAAATAAATAATTATTCGGCTACGTACTACTAAACTAAGTATACGCAGGCCCTTAACATAAGTAAGAATTGCTATTATTTACTATACTTTATAAAATAAAAATAAAAAGATAAGGCGCGGACTAATTACTATTAGTTAAAGCTAGTACTATAAACTAATTACTATTAGTTTAAGTTATATTACGGGCTAGGCCTTAAATTAGGCCCGGGCTACGCCCGTATAACTCTTAATAAGCGTGGTTAATTAACTAGCTAGCAGCTTAGTTAATTCGTCTTCTTTTGCCCTGCCGCCGCTTAACGTAGTGGTTTAATTAAATAGCTGCCCCGCAGCAACGAACAGTAGCATAACCACTGCTTTAGCCCCGTTAAGGCCGACCCGTTATAGTTAACTAAGCTATAATAAAGGGTCTTAGGTTCGAGACCTGCCGACGTACTAGTAGGGACGGCCTAGGCTTATAGCTACGAAAGAGCTGCCGGCTAGGGGAGACGACCTATCAGCCCTGCTTAGGGGCGGCGGGGTAGAGAGGGGGTAGTATTACGGGCTAGGCCCTGGATTAAGCCCGGGCTGCGCCCGTGTAACCCTTAATAGGCGTGGTCAATTAACTAGCTGGCAGCTTAGTTAATTTATCTTCTTTTGCCCTGCCGCCGCTTAACGTAGTGGTTTAATTAAATGGCTGCCCCGTAGCAACGAACAGTAGCATAACCACTGCTTTAGCCCCGTTAAGGCCGACTTGTTATAAGTTAGTATTATAGATTAATTACTATTAATTAAGCTAGTATAATAAGCTAATTATTATATATAAATATATATAAGGGTTTAAAAATAGTAAAAAGCTTATTTTTTTAAGGTATAGCTAGCTACTTTATACTTAGTTCTTTAAGGTAATTTTAAGGATCTTTAATTATATTATTTTACCGTTTATTATTAATATATAAATAAACTATAAATATTCTTATAAAATTACTTAACGAACTAAGTATAAGCTTAATTAAAAATACTATATATTATAATTAAGTAAATCCTTTAAATATCCTTAAATATCTCTTAAAAATCGCGGTAAAGTCTATCTTATATTTTTAAGGTGCTTTTATAATTAAAAATAAGCTAAACTATAATTAAGATATCCCGCGGAAATTATTAAATATCTTTTAAAGATATTAGCGGAATCTACTTAATAGTTTTTATAGTATTTTTTATAGTTAAAAACGTTATAAACTATAGTTAGATAGGCTTTTAAGCCTTTTTAATTATATCTTAAAAACCTTAGCGGGGTTTAACTAATAATATCCGTTATATCTTTTTAGGCGAACTTTTATAGTACGTGCTTTAAGCGTTCTTATTACGGGGTTTTATAAGGCTCTTTAAGAGTAAGGTAAGGAGTTAAGGCGTGGCTGTTTAGATTTTATAATACTAGCTTTAGCTAGTAATAAAATTAGTATTAAATAAATCGACTAATACCTTATATAATTAACTAATACTTTATATAAAGCTAAGGTAAAAAGCCTTTTTTTAAAAAAAGATAAAATCTTGTAAAAGGTTTTAAGATAAGGATATTAAGTCTTATAAGCTAATTATAAGTAATAAAGCGTATATTACTTATAATTAGTTATAAAAATAGTGTAAGCTATTTTTATTAAGCTAAAAAGTAGTTTAGTAACCTTATAAGTTAAATAAAGTATAAGTTATAAATTAGTATATAAAACTATATAAAAGTATATAAAAAGGAAGCTTTTTAATAGCTTTAAAAAAGTATAAAAAAAGGCCTTTCCTCCTTTTTTCTTTAACTTTTTTTTTAGCTAGTTTTAATATAAGAAATCCGTATAATAAGATACTTTTACCTTATTTAGTTTAGTAATTTATATTAAGTCTTTTTCTTTCTTTCTTACTATAAAGCTTATAAACTTAATAAATTATATAAGGATACTTATTTCTATAAAAAAATAGTATTTTAATAATCATAACTTTAATAGCTATAAAAGTATTATTATATTATATAAAACTAATATTATAGCAAAGCTTAAATATAAGTATACTTAAAAATATATATATTATTCTAATAATAAGAGTATACTACTTATTATTATTATTATAATTTATATTTATTTCTAAATCTTTATAAATATATATATTATTTAATTTATAGTAATATAGTAGCTAATATAATTACTTTGCGTATAAGTATAATAGCCGGGATAAAATGTTATACCGCCATAGCTATTATAGCTATGCAACGGTTTTTAGCTATATAACTCTTACTAGCCCCTCACTATGATTGGCTCACCAGAGTTGCAAGACGCAAGGTGGGGCCAACACAGTCATAGCGCCTATAACGGTCACCCACCCCCTGTTCTTAAGTCAGCCCGGCGCGCGAAGGTATGTATGTACATATTCAGGTGGGGGGGCACCACCCGCAGCAACTCTACGCCAACGCCGGCCGAAATGCAGGTCAACGGAAACTCTGATGCATGGAACCTCCTGGCCTCCCTCCTGTCGTTGCCTAACGACGACGAGCCTCAGCCGTCACCGACACCGGCCCGTCTACTGGGCCGGCGAGTCCCTGGCTCTCTCGCATGTGACGGACAAGGCCCGCGTGACGTGGTCGACCATGTCTGAAGGCCGATGACTCCCGTCTTGGGTAGGCAGGGTATGCATGTACATAGGTAGGTACAGTATGCATGTGCGGGTACAGTTTGTGTGTGTGTATAGAGTACTCTGTACCGTAAATGAGGCATCGGTTTACCCCTGATGTCGTTTACTTTTGACCCATGGCGAGGCCAGCGTCGCATCAGCCTGCTAGCCGTTGGACAAACAAGCTTGCGCGCACCACCTTGACACGTTTACGTACTACAAGTAGGTATGTAGGTACACATGCCTCTCTGGACGGTAGCTGTGGACCTCAAACAGTCGTCTTGACGTTGACTCCATCATGCTGGCAGCCGTCACAAGCCCCTCCAACGGTACCCAGTACCTCTCTAGAAGGACTTGTCGATAACGGCACTTGTCGACAACCTTTTCTCAACCACCACCCTCGACCGTACCGCTCCAGCTTCTTTTGGGCAGCGCCAGTTCGACTCGGGCCGGCACTCTGAGCCGCCTGATCTCGTCAAGTTCCGTCAAGCCCCGCCAACTAACTTTCGCTCGCTTTCTCGCCTCCCTTCGACTGCCCATCTCCATGCGGCTCCCTCGCTTGCCGCTGCTGGCCTGACCATCAAATGGCTGCGCCGCTGATGCGCAACGCCGTCCCGCGCCCCGGCAACTCCTCCCGCGCCCTCGCGACCCGGCCTCGACGGCGATGCTTGACCGCCAGCAGCAGCTGCTGCGCAAAGGCAGGCGCCAACCCCCTCGCGCACCACGTCGCCTTAGAATCCGCGGCCCCGGCGCCCCCAGAGGTGCTGCTGCAGCTGCCGCCGCCGTCGGCGCAGAGACACCTTGCCAGGCCCGCCTTTGATGCGACGGGCCTTCGCTGGGTCGGGGCCGGGGGGGAGCAGAACCCGGATCCCAACAAGGCCAAGCTCGGAAAGAGTATGCGCTTGTCCTTTCAGTCCATCGCAGCATTTCACTGACGTCGGTACATGTAGCTCTCAGAATCCTCCAAGAGCGACTGCCGACGCTCCTGCAATCGCCACTGCCCCAAGAGATCCTCGCGCCAAACATCGCCCTACAGCTCTTCCCCACGACCCATCCTCACCTCCCCACCGTCTCAGGCCGGGTCGCGTACAACGCCGCCCTCTGGACGTCCCCGATTGCGTGGAACCGCATCCCCATCATCGGCAACGTCAAGCTCGAGATTCTCGCCGAGCGCATGGCCTCGGAACCCTTGACCTTTCTGCCCCGGCGGCCCGGCGCCATACCCGAACAGCTCGTCGTACGCTGGTGCGAAAAGCGGAGGTTGCCAAACAGAGGCCGCGAACCCGGCGGCATCGATCCCAACAAGGCCTTTACCGGCCTCTTCACCTTTGACTTTGACGCTCAGGGAAGGATCCTGACTCACACCATCGAGCAGGCTCAGGAGGGAGGCGACTGGGAGCGAGGCGTGGGCGCCAAGTTTGTCGGGCTGACGGACTGGCTGCTCGGAGGCATGAGGGACCCGAATGATACCCCAGTACCGGTGTTTGAGGATCTCAGAAAGCGGCGCCATGAATGGGGCGTTATATATGGGACCATGTTCGGGCTCGTCGGCGCACCGCTGACTGGGTGGGCAGCCCTGGTGCCGAAACATCACAAGGCTTGCATGGCCCTTGGATGGACCCTCCCTACTCGGCTCTCACGATGCGGATGACACGATACTCTGTGGAACCACTGTACAATAGCGAGTGGGCAAGACCACTCTCCGCCAAATGCTTCATGCTTTCGGTATTTTGTGCCCAGCACGAACATGTCCGTCTCCGACGTATGGCACAAAGCTACGCAGTGTGAGAGGATCAAGTGTTCAGTATCAGTGACGGCTAGGTCTGGGCCAGATTTTCCATTCCACGTGGGGGCCGACGTAGGGCCTTCCCACCATGTATTGCGTAATGACAAACGACCATCTCAACGGCCCAATCCAGCACCTGTCGCGATCCACGCCCCACGCTCGCAACGATGCCCAACCTTCTCGGCCGGGGGGGTATTTCACAATATTCTGCCTCGCCCAGGCCATCTCCGTGGCTGCAAACGCAGTAGCTCGTGACTCGGGGCATACACCGGGCGTAGCCTGCGGGGGACCATCGGCTCCTACCAGCCAACTTGCATCAGTAGGTGGCCTCAAAGGACAATTTCGCCAAGGTTCTCCCCCTCGAACCCTATCTCGGCGAGTTTCTTTAACCGTGCCTTCTCCTTGGTCTTCTCCGCCGTCTTGCGCTCCTCGGTGAGCTTCTTGACGACTTCCAGATCGGCGACTTCGTACCCCGGGGGCGGATCATCGTCCTTGTCTAGGTCGATTTCGCCTAGCATCAGCACGTTTTCTCCCCTGACGAGGAAGATGCCGTGGAAGACGTCTGCATAGAGCCCCTGGGCAGCGTCGTAGGGGCCAGAGCCATTTGTCCTGGTCGCGAATATCCGTTCCGTCGTCGACTGCAGAACCAAGTTGGCTGTCAAGGCGTCAGTGAGGCGTGCTCTCAGGCAACGCATCAGAAAGCGGTGCAGGAGACATACCGAATTGATCCCAGCTTCTCAGCACGCCAATCAGCTTCCGCCCATCGCGCAATACAATCATGAGCTTCTCTACATGCTTCGTCAGCGCGCCGCCCCAGTCCTCAACAAGTCAAGACCGTACTGTCTGTGAAGTCTAGGAGTTGGGCCGCCGTCGTAAACATCTGTGGCGGAAGCTGGGCAGGCGGCTGTGGAGCGCCCCGGGCCTGAGGAGGACCGACAACCTGGCCACCGTGCGGGGCCGCATCTGAGAGAGATAGCTTTTCCATGGTGTCTTGGGGTATTTGGGGAGAGAATTTAGAAGAGCATCAAGGGTTGGGGTGTGTAAGTCCGCGCTGGTTCCATGGGCCGGGTCCTCATGCGCTCGTGCATGGGAGCATGGCCAAACGCGCGACGCACTCAGGAAGGAAGCTTGGGTGCAGCGAGGACGTTGGAGCTGGCCTGGGGTCGAGCGAGATCCTGGCAAAGACGAGCTATCGATAGGAGAGAGTCATGTGACGTCGACCGAACCACGCAGCCGGGTTGCGGAGTCGGCCTTTATACTTTGTACATTCTTCGTCCCGGCTTGCAACGAATTCCCGCCATTGTCTCTCAATCACAGATGCAGTGGTAAATCGGGGGAAAGGGAGGCTCGGAGACTCGGCCCCTCCATCGAAGGTTCTGTTATGTCAGACAGGATATGCTTTCCACGTCTCTGTTGGCTTCCCTCTCCTATCCAACAAGGTTCCCCGTTCGCACCACTTCCTTTCGTTTCCTTTGCTTTTCCTTGCGGCTGACGCAGGGTTAAGGACGGGAAGTCCGAGGTCAGACGACCCGGATCTACGGCGGAGATTGACTGACATTGGCGCCCGGTGATGGGAGAAACACTGGATATGTCCTACTGCCCAAGAAGGAGGCTGGCTGCGAAGCCCATCCGACTACTGGAGAGCGGACCTTGCTCTGCCTGGTTGGCGTAGACACCAAACAGTGTCCCCCCCGACCCCGTTTCTACAGCTTGTGGAGGGAGATTGCTCTGGTTGCACATCCACTACGCTGGGCTCGTTCCATTTACGTTCACCACGAGTAAGCGCATGTGACCCCTGGGCACCCAGCGTCGTGTCCGTGAGCGCGACACGCACGACATACCCTTGCATGCGCCATGTCATCAGGACGACGCTACTCAGCGGCGAGCCCTTCACTTCCTCTTGGCTTTCCGAGTGCGGATGGCATGGGGGGACTGCCCCGTCTATCAGTGCTTGCTATCAAGGATGTCGACGCACGTAGGCAACAAGCCCATTTCCCGTACTCGGCGAATCACAGTGATTCTCGCCTCCTTTCATCTCGTGCCCGTAGACCTGTCGCCGCCGGTCATGTGTCCTCTGTCATCCATCCAACCCTCGTCCGGGGCC